>JARYGA010034470.1:0-29308 GCA_030545235.1 Helianthus tuberosus | reverse complement strand
AAATGGCTACAATTTAAGGAAGTTGTTTAGTGACGGCATCAGATTCCTAATTGATTGAGAAAGGTCTGGTGGCAAGAAAAGCTGCTTCTAGGAGGTTGTCAAGTGTTTTCGCTCGATGATTCCATTCTTGGGTGGTTGGTTTGGCCCTTGTTCCTGTAACTCGAATCCTAGCCGGGTATATCCCATTTTAATTTTACACCATTGTGAACCTTACGCCTTTTTTACTCTCTGATCGAGGTTCTCGGCATTGAAAAATCTTCGTAAACTAAATCACACGTGTATATGTTGACATTTAATAGATATACAGTCAAGAAAATCAAGGGCAATGGTGATATATATGCGGATTAGACACAAAAAAAAACACACTCATCAAATGGCTACAATTTAAGGAAGGTGTTTAGTGACGACATCAGATTCCTAATTGATGGAGAAAGGTCTGGTTGCAAGAAAAGCTGCTTCTAGGAGGTTGTCAAGTGTTTTCGCTAGACGATTCCATTCTTGGGTGGTTGGTTTGGCCCTTGTTACTGTAACTCGAATCCTAGCCGGGTATATCCCATTTTAATTTTACAACATTGTGAACCTTATGCCATTTTTACTCTCTGATCAAGGTTCTCGGCATTGAAAAATCTTCGTAAACTAAATCACACGTGTATATGTTGACATTTACGAGATATACAGTCAAGAAAATCAAGGGCAATGGTGATATATATGCGGATCAGACACAAAAAAAAATCACTCAACAAATGGCTACAATTTAAGGAATGTGTTTAGTGACGGCATCCGATTCCTAATTGATGGAGAAAGGTCTAAACTAAATCACACATGTATATGTTGACATTTAAGAGATATACAGTCAAGAAAATTAAGGGCAATGGTGATATATATGCTGATTAGACACAAAAAAACACACTCAGCAAATGGCTACAATTTAAGGAATGTGTTTAGTGACGGCATCAGATTTCCTAATTGATGGAGAAAGGTCTGGTAGCAAGAAAAGCTGCTTCTAGGAGGTTGTAAACTGTTTTCGCTCGACGATTCCATTCTTAGGTGGTTGGTTTGGCCCTTGTTCCTATAACTCGAATACTAGCCCGGTATATCCCATTTTAATTTTACACCATTGTGAACCTTACGCCTTTTTTACTCTCTGATCGAGGTTCTCGGCATTGAAAAATCTTCGTAAACTAAATCACACGTGTATATGTTGACATTTAAGATATATACAGTCAAGAAAATCAAGGGCAATGGTGATATATATGCGGATTAGACACCAAAAAAAAATCACTCAACAAATGGCTACAATTTAAGGATTGTGTTTAGTGACGACATCAGATTCCTAATTTATGGAGAAAGGTTTGGTGGCAAGAAAAGCTGCTCCTAGGAGGTTGTCAAGTGTTTTCGCGCGACGATTCCATTCTTGGGTGGTTGGTTTGGCCCTTGTTCCTGTAACTCGAATCCTAGCCCGGTATATCCCATTTTAATTTTACACCATTTTGAACCTTACGCCTTTTTTACTCTCTGATCGAGGTTCACAGCATTGAAAAATCTTCGTAAACTAAATCACACGTGTATATGTTGACATTTAAGATATATACAGTCAAGGAAATCAAGGGCAATGGTGATATATATGCGGATTAGACACCAAAAAAAACACACTCAACAAATGGCTACAATTTAAGGAACGTGTTTAGTGACGGCATCAGATTCCTAATTGATGGAGAAAGGTCTGGTCGAAAGAAAAGCTGCTTCTAGGAGGTTGTCAAGTGTTTTCGCTCGACGATTCCATTCTTGGGTGGTTGGTTTGGCCCTTGTTCCTGTAACTCGAATCCTAGCCCGGTATATCCCATTTTAATTTTACACAATTGTGAACCTTACGCCTTTTTTACTTTCTGATCGAGGTTCTCGGCATTGAACAATTTTCGTAAACTAAATCACACGTGTATATGTTGACATTTCAGAGATATACAGTCAAGAAAATCTAGGGCAATGGTGATATATATGCGGATTAGACACCAAAAAAAATCACTCAACATATGGCTACAATTTAAGGAGTGTGTTTAGTGATGACATCAGATTCCTAATTGATGGAGAAAGGTCTGGTGGCAAAAAAAACTGCTTCTAGGAAGTTGTCAAGTGTTTTCGCTTGACGATTCCATTCTTGGGTGGTTGGTTTGGCCCTTGTTCCTGTAACTCGAATCCTAGCCCGGTATATCCCATTTTAATTTTAAACCATTGTGAACCTTACGCCTTTTTTACTCTCTGATCGAGGTTCTCGGCATTGAAAAATCTGCGTAAACTAAATCACACGTGTATATGTTGACATTTAAGAGATATACAGTCAAGAAAATCAAGGGGAATGGTGATATATATGCGGATTAGACACCAAAAAAAAATCACTCAACAAATGGCTACAATTTAAGGAATGTGGTTAGTGACGGCATCGGATTCCTAATTGATGGAGAAAGGTCTGGTGGAAAGAAAAGCTGCTTCTAGGAGGTTGTCAAGTGTTTTCGTTCGACGATTCCATTCTTGGGTGGTTGGTTTGGCCCTTGTTCCTGTAACTCGAATCCTAGCCCGGTATATCTCATTTTAATTTTACACCATTGTGAACCTTACACTTTTTTTACTTTCTGATCGAGGTTCTCGGCATTTAAAAATCTTCGTAAACGAAATCACACGTGTATATGTTGACATTTAAGATATATACAGTCAAGAAAATCGAGGGCAATCTTGATATATATGCGGATTAGACACAAAAAAAACACACTCAACAAATGGCTACAATTTAAGGAATGTGTTTAGTGACGGCATCAGATTCCTAATTGATGGAGAAAGGTCTGGTCGAAAGAAAAGCTGCTTCTAGGAGGTTGTCAAGTGTTTTCGCTCGACGATTCCATTCTTGGGTGGTTGGTTTGGCCCTTGTTCCTGTAACTCGAATCCTAGCCCGGTATATCCCATTTTAATTTTACACCATTGTGAACCTTAAGCCTTTTTTACTTTCTGATCGAGGTTCTCGGCATTGAAAAATCTTCGTAAACTAAATCACATGTGTATATGTTGACATTTAACAGATATACAGTCAAGAAAATCAAGGGCAATGGTGATATATATGCGGATCAGACACCAAAAAAAATCACTCAACAAATGGCTACAATTTAAGGAATGTGTTTAGTGACGGCATCCGATTCCTAATTGATGGAGAGAGGACTGGTGGCAAGAAAAGCTGCTTCTAGGAGGTTGTAAACTGTTTTCACTCGACGATTCCATTCTTGGGTGGTTGGTTTGGCCCTTGTTCCTGTAACTCGAATCCTAGCCCGGTATATCCCATTTTAATTTTACACTGTTGTGAACCTTACGCCTTTTTTACTCTCTGATCGAGGTTCTCGGCATTGAAAAATCTTCGTAAACTAAATCACACGTGTATATGTTGACATTTAAGAGATATACAGTCAAGAAAATCAAGGGCAATGGTGATATATATGCGGATTAGACACCAAAAAAAAATCACTCAACAGATGGCTACAATTTAAGGAATGTGTTTAGTGACGACATCAGATTCCTAATTGATGGAGAAAGGTCTGGTGGCAAGAAAAGCTGCTTCTAGGAGGTTGTCAAGTGTTTTCGCTCGACGATTCCATTCTTGGGTGGTTGGTTTGGCCCTTGTTCCTATAACTCGAATCCTAGCCCGGTATATCCCATTTTAATTTTACACCATTGTGAACCTTACGCCTTTTTTACTTTCTGATCGAGGTTCCTGGCATTGAAAAATCTTAGTAAACTAAATCACACGTCTATATGTTCACATTTCATAGATATACAGTCAAGAAAATCAAGGGTAATGGTGATATATAGCGGATTCGAAAACGAAAAAAAAAATCACTCAACAAATGGCTACAATTTAAGGAATGTGTTTAGTGACGACATCAGATTCCTAATTGATGTAGACAGGTCTGGTGGCAAGAAAGGCTGCTTCTAGGAGGTTGTCAAGTGATTTCTCTTGACGATTCCAATATTGGGTGGTTGGTGTGGCCCTTGTTCTTGTAACTCGAATGCTAGCCCGGTATATCCCATTTTAATTTTACACCTTTGAACCTTACGCCTTTTTTTACTCTCTGATCGAGGTTCTCGGCATTGAAAAATCTTCGTAAACTAAATCACACGTGTATATGTTCACATTTCAGAGATATACAGTCAAGGAAATCAAGGGCAATGGTGATATATATGCGGATTAGACACCAAAAAAAACACACTCAACAAATTGCTACAATTTAAGGAATGTGTTTAGTGACGGCATCTGATTCCTAATTGATGGAGAAAGGTCGGGTGGAAAGAAAAGCTGCTTCTAGGAGGTTGTAAACTGTTTTCGCTCGACGATTCCATTCTTGGGTGGTTGGTTTGGCCCTTGTTCCTGTAACTCGAATCCTAGCCCGGTATAACCCATTTTAATTTTACACCATTGTGAACCTTACGCCTTTTTTACTTTCTGATCAAGGTTCTCGGCATTGAAAAATCTTCGTAAACTAAATCACACGTCTATATGTTCACATTTCAGAGATATATAGTCAAGAAAATCAAGGGCAATGGAGATATATATGCGGATTAGACACCAAAAAAAATCACTCAACAAATGGCTACAATTAAAGGAATGTGTTTAGTGACGGCATCGGATTCCTAATTGATGGAGAAAGGTCTTGTGGAAAGAAAAGTTGCTTCTAGGAGGTTGTCAAATGTTTTCGTTCGACGATTCCATTCTTGGGTGGTTGGTTTGGCCCTTGTTCCTGTAACTCGAATCCTAGCCCGGTATATCCCATTTTAATTTTACACCATTGTGAAACTTACGCCTTTTTTACTTTCTGATCGAGGTTCTCGGCATTTAAAAATCTTCGTAAACTAAATCACACGTGTATATGTTGACATTTAAGATATATACAGTCAAGAAAATCAAGGGAAATGGTGATATATATGCGGATTAGACACAAAAAAAAAACACACTCAACAAATGGCTACAATTTAAGGAATGTGTTTAGTGACGGCATCAGATTCCTAATTGATGGAGAAAGGTCTGGTGGAAAGAAAAGATGCTTCTAGGAGGTTGTCAAGTGGTTTTGCTCGACGATTCCATTCTTGGGTGGTTGGTTTAGCCTTTGTTCCTGTAACTCGAATCCTAGCCCGGTATATCCCATTTTAATTTTACACCATTGTGAACCTTACGCTTTTTTTTACTTTCTGATCGAGGTTCTCGGCATTGAAAAATCTTCGTAAACTAAATCACATGTGTATATGTTGACATTTAACAGATATACAGTCAAGAAAATCAAGGGCAATGGTGATATATATGCAGATCAGACACGAAAAAAAAATCACTCAACAAATGGCTACAATTTAAGGAATGTGTTTAGTGACGGCATCCGATTCCTAATTGATGGAGAAAGGTCTGGTGGCAAGAAAAGCTGCATCTAGGAGGTTGTAAACTGTTTTCGCTCGACGATTCCATTCTTGGGTGGTTGGTTTGGCCCTTGTTCCTGTAACTCGAATCCTAGCCCGGTATATCCCATTTTAATTTTACACCGTTGTGAACCTTACGCCTTTTTTACTCTCTGATCGAGGTTCTCGGCATTGAAAAATATTCGTAAACTAAATCACACGTGTATATGTTGACATTTAAGAGATATACAGTCAAGAAAATCAAGGGCAATGGTGATATATATGCGGATTAGACACCAGAAAAAAAATCACTCAACAAATGGCTACAATTTAAGGAATGTGTTTAGTGACGACATCAGATTCCTTATTGATGGAGAAAGGTCTGGTGGCAAGAAAAGCTGCTTCTAGGAGGTTGTCAAGAATTTCGCTTGACGATTCCATTCTTGGGTGGTTGGTTTAGCCCTTGTTCCTGTAACTCGAATCCTAGCCCGGTATATCCCATTTTAATTTTACACCATTGTGAACCTTACGCCTTTTTTACTCTCTGATTGAGGTTCTCGGCATTGAAAAATCTTCGTAAACTAAATCACACGTGTATATGTTGACATTTAAGAGATGTACAGTCAAGAAAATCAAGGGCAATGGTGATATATATGCGGATTAGACACCAAAAAAAATCACTCAACAAATGGCTACAATTTAAGGTATGTGTTTAGTGACGGCATCGGATTCCTAATTGATGGAGAAAGGTCTGGTAGAAAGAAAAGGTGCTTCTAGGAGGTTGTCAAGTGTTTTCGCTCGACGATTCCATTCTTGGGTGGTTGGTTTGGCCCTTGTTCCTATAACTCTAATCCTAGCCCGGTATATCCCATTTTAATTTTACACCATTGTGAACCTTACGCCTTTTTTACTTTCTGATCGAGGTTCTCGGCATTGAAAAATTTTCGTAAACTAAATCACACATTTATATGTTGACATTTAAGAGATATACAGTCAAGAAAATCAAGGGCAATGGTGATATATATGCGGATTCGAAAACCAAAAAAAAAAAATCACTCAACAAATGGCTACAATTTAAGGAATGTGTTTAGTGACGACATCAGATTCCTAATTGATGTAGACAGGTCTGGTGGCAAGAAAGGCTGCTTCTAGGAGGTTGTCAAGTGATTTCGCTTGACGATTCCATTCTTGGGTAGTTGGTGTGGCCCTTGTTCTTGTAACTCGAATGCTAGCCCGGTATATCCCATTTTAATTTTACACCTTTGAACCTTACGCCTTTTTTACTCTCTGATCGAGGTTCTCGGCATTGAAAAATCTTCGTAAACTAAATCACACGTGTATATGTTCACATTTCAGAGATATACAGTCAAGGAAATCAAGGGCAATGGTGATATATATGCGGATTAGACACCAAAAAAAACACACTAAACAAATGGCTACAATTTAAGGAATGTGTTTAGTGACGGCATCTGATTCCTAATTGATGGAGAAAGGTCGGGTGGAAAGAAAAGCTGCTTCTAGGAGGCTGTAAACTGTTTTCGCTCGACGATTCCATTCTTGGGTGGTTGGTTTGGCCCTTGTTCCTGTAACTCGAATCCTAGCCCGGTATATCCCATTTTAATTTTACACCATTGTGAACCTTACGCCTTTTTTACTTTCTGATCGAGGTTCTCGGCATTGAAAAATCTTCGTAAACTAAATCACACGTGTATATGTTCACATTTCAGAGATATACAGTCAAGAACATCAAGGGCAATGGTGATATATATGCGGATTAGACACCAAAAAAAAATCACTCAACGAATGGCTACAATTAAAGGAATGTGTTTAGTGACGGCATCGGATTCCTAATTGATGGAGAAAGGTCTTGTGGAAAGAAAAGTTGCTTCTAAGAGGTTGTCAAGTGTTTTCGTTCGACGATTCCATTCTTGGGTGGTTGGTTTGGCCCTTGTTCCTGTAAATCGAATCCTAGCCCGGTTTTTCTCATTTTAATTTTACACCATCGTGAACCTTACGCCTTTTTTACTCTCTGATCGAGGTTCTCGGAATTGAAAAATCTTCATAAACTAAATCACACGTGTATATGTTGACATTTAATAGATATACAGTCAATAAAATCAAGGGCAATGGTGATATATATGCGGATTAGACACAAAAAAAAAACACACTCAACAAATGGCTACAATTTAAGGAATGTTTTTAGTGACGACATCAGATTCCTAATTGATGGAGAAAGGTCTGGTGGCAAGAAAAGCTGCTCCTAGGAGGGTGTCAAGTGATTTCGCTCGACGATTCCATTCTTAGTTGGATGGTTTGGCCCTTTTTCCTGTAACTCGACTCCTAGCCCGGTATATCCCATTTTAATTTTACACCATTGTGAACCTTACACATTTGTTACTCTCTCATCGAGGTTCTCGGCATTGAAAAATCTTCGTAAACTAAATCACACGTGTATATGTTGACATTTAAGAGATATACAGTCAAGAAAATCAAGGGCAATGTTGATATTTATGCGGATTAGACACCAGAAAAAAACACTCAACAAATGGCTACAATTTAAGAATGTGTTTAGTAACGGCATAAGATTCCTAATTGATGGAGAAAGGTCTGGTGGCAAGAAAAGCTACTTCTAAGAGGTTGTCAAGTGTTTTCGCTCGACGATTCCATTCTTGGGTGGTTGGTTTGGCCCTTGTTCCTGTAACTCGAATCCTAGCCCGGTATATCCCATTTTAATTTTATACCATTGTAAACCTTACGCCTTTTTTACTCTCTGATCGAGGTTATCGGCATTGAAAAATCTTCGTAAACTAAATCACACATGTATATGTTGAAATTTAAGAGATGTACAGTCAAGAAAATCAAGGGGAATGGTGATATATATGAGGATTAGACACAAAAAAAAACACACTCAACAAATGGCTACAATTTTAGGAATGTGTTTAGTGACGGCATCAGATTTCTAAATGATGGAGAAAGGTCTGGTGGCAAGAAAAGCTGCTTCTAAGTGATTGTCAAGTGTTTTCGCTTGACGATTCCATTCTTGGGTGGTTGGTTTGGCCCTTGTTCCTGTAACTCGAATCCTAGCCCGGTATATCCCATTTTAATTTTACACCATTGTAAACCTTACGCCTTTTTTACTCTCTGATCGAGGTTATCGGCATTGAAAAATCTTCGTAAACTAAATCACACGTGTATATGTTGACATTTAAGAGATATACTGTCAAGAAAATCAAGGGCAATGGTGATATATATGCGGATTAGACACCAAAAAAAAACACACTCAACAAATGGCTACAATTTAAGGAATGTGTTTAGTGACGGAATCAGATTCCTAATTGATGGAAAGGTCTGGTGGCAAGAAAAGCTGCTTCTAAGAGGGTGTCAAGTATTTTCGCTCGACGATTCCATTCTTGGGTGGTTAGTTTGGCCCTTGTTCCTGTAACTTGAATCCTAGCCCGTTATATCCCATTTTAATTTTACACCACTATGAACCTTACGCCTTTTTTACTCTCTGATCGAGGTTCTCGGTATTGAAAAATCTTCGTAAACGAAATCACACGTGTATATGTTGACATTTAAGAGATATACAGTCAAGAAAATCAAGGGCAATGGTGATATATATTCGGATTAGACACCCAAAAAAAACATACTCAACAAATGGCTACAATTTAAGGAATGTGTTTGGTGACGGCATCAGATTTCAAATTGATGGAGAAAGGTCTGGTGGCAAGAAAAGCTGCTTCTAGGAGGTTGTCAAGTGTTTTCGCTCGACGATTCCATTCTTGGGTGGTTGGTTTGGCCCTTGTTCCTGTAACTCGAATCCTAGCCCGGTATATTCAATTTTAATTTTACACCACTGTGAACCTTACGCCTTTTTTACTCTCTGATCGAGGTTCTCGGAATTGAAAAATCTTCATAAACTAAATCACACATGTATATGTTGACATTTAATAGATATACAGTCAATAAAATCAACGGCAATGGTGATATATATGCGGATTAGACACAAAAAAAAAACACACTCAACAAATGGCTACAATTTAAGGAATGTGTTTAGTGACGACATCAGATTCCTAATTGATGGAGAAAGGTCTGGTGGCAAGAAAAGCTGCTCCTAGGAGGGTGTCAAGTAATTTCGCTCGAAGATTCCATTCTTAGTTGGTTGGTTTGGCCCTTTTTCCTGTAACTCGAATCCTAGCCCGGTATATCCCATTTTAATTTTACACCGTTGTGAACCTTACGCATTTTTTACTCTCTGATCGAGGTTCTCGGCATTTAAAAATCTTCGTAAACTAAATCACACGAGTATATGTTGACATTTAAGAGATATACTGTCAAGAAAATCAAGGGCAATGTTGATATATATGCGGATTAGACACCAGAAAAAAACACTCAACAAATGGCTACAATTTAAGAATGTGTTTAGTAACGGCATCAGATTCCTAATTGATGGAGAAAGGTCTGGTGGCAAGAAAAGCTGTTTCTAGGAGGGTGTCAAGTATTTTCGCTCGACGATTCCATTCTTGGGTGGTTGGTTTGGCCCGTGTTACTGTAACTCGAATCCTAGCGCGGTATATCCCATTTTAGTTTTACACCATTGTAAACCTTACGCCTTTTTTACTCTCTGATCGAGGTTATCGGCATTGAAAAATCTTCGTAAACTAAATCACACATGTATATGTTGAAATTTAAGAGATGTACAGTCAAGAAAATCAAGGGGAATGGTGATATATATGAGGATTAGACACAAAAAAAAAACACACTCAACAAATCGCTACAATTTAAGGAATGTGTTTAGTGACGGCATCAGATTACTAATTGACGGAGAAAGGTCTGGTGGCAAGAAAAGCTGCTTCTAACAGATTGTCAAGTGTTATCGCTCGACGATTCCATTCTTGGGTGGTTGGTTTGGCCCTTGTTCCTGTAACTCGAATCCTAGCCCGATATATCCCATTTTAATTTTACACCATTGTAAACCTTACGCCTTTTTTACTCTCTGATCGAGGTTATCGGCATTGAAAAATCTTCGTAAACTAAATCACACGTGTATATGTTGACATTTAAGAGATATACAGTCAAGAAAATCAACGGCAATGGTGATATATATGCGGATTAGACACAAAAAAAAAACACACTCAACAAATGGCTACAATTTAAGGAACGTGTTTAGTGACGACATCAGATTCCTAATTGATGGAGAAAGGTCTGGTGGCAAGAAAAGCTGCTCCTAGGAGGGTGTCAAGTAATTTCGCTCGAAGATTCCATTCTTAGTTGGTTGGTTTGGCCCTTTTTTCCTGTAACTCGAATCCTAGCCCGGTATATCCCATTTTAATTTTACACCATTGTGAACCTTACGCATTTTTTACTCTCTGATCGAGGTTCTTGGCATTTAAAAATCTTCGTAAACTAAATCACACGAGTATATGTTGACATTTAAGAGATATACTGTCAAGAAAATCAAGGGCAATGTTGATATATATGCGGATTAGACACCAGAAAAAAACACTCAACAAATGGCTACAATTTAAGAATGTGTTTAGTAACGGCATCAGATTCCTAATTGATGGAGAAAGGTCTTGTGGCAAGAAAAGCTGTTTCTAGGAGGGTGTCAAGTATTTTCGCTCGACGATTCCATTCTTGGGTGGTTGGTTTGGCCCGTGTTACTGTAACTCGAATCCTAGCGCGGTATATCCCATTTTAGTTTTACACCATTGTAAACCTTACGCCTTTTTTACTCTCTGAACGAGGTTATCGGCATTGAAAAATCTTCGTAACCTAAATCACACATGTATATGTTGAAATTTAAGAGATGTACAGTCAAGAAAATCAAGAGGAATGGTGATATATATGAGGATTAGACACAAAAAAAAACACACTCAACAAATCGCTACAATTTAAGGAATGTGTTTAGTGACGGCATCAGATTACTAATTGACGGAGAAAGGTCTGGTGGCAAGAAAACTTGCTTCTAACTGATTGTCAAGTGTTATCGCTCGACGATTCCATTCTTGGGTGGTTGGTTTGGCCCTTGTTCCTGTAACTCGAATCCTAGCCCGATATATCCCATTTTAATTTTACACCATTGTAAACCTTACGCCTTTTTTACTCTCTGATCGAGGTTATCGGCATTGAAAAATCTTCGTAAACTAAATCACACGTGTATATGTTGACATTTAAGAGATATACAGTCAAGAAAATCAAGGGCAATGGTGATATATATGCGGATTAGACACCAAAAAAAACACACTCAACAAATGGCTACAATTTAAGGAATGTGTTTAGTGACGGCATCAGGTTCCTAATTGATGGAAATGTCTGGTGGCAAGAAAAGCTGCTTCTAAGAGGGTGTCAAGTATTTTCGCTCGACGATTCCATTCTTGGGTGGTTGGTTTGGCCCTTGTTCCTGTAACTTGAATCCTAGCCCGATATATCCCGTTTTAATTTTACACCACTATGAACCTTATGCCTTTTTTACTCTCTGATCGAGGTTCTCGGAATTGAAAAATCTTCATAAACTAAATCACACGTGTATATGTTGACATTTAATATATATACTGTCAAGAAAATCAAGGATAATGTTGATATATATGCGGATTAGACACCAGAAAAAAACACTCAACAAATTGCTACAATTTAAGAATGTGTTTAGTAACGGCATCAGATTCCTAATTGATGGAGAAATGTCTGGTGGCAAGAAAAGCTGTTTCTAGGAGGGTGTCAAGTATTTTCGCTCGACGATTCCATTCTTGGGTGGTTGGTTTGGCCCGTGTTCCTGTAACTCGAATCCTAGCCCGGTATATCCCATTTTAATTTTACACCATTATGAACCTTACGCCTTTTTACTCTATGATCGAGGTTCTCAGCATTGAAAAATCTTCGTAAACTAAATCACATGTGTATATGTTGACATTTAAGAGATATACAGTTAAGAAAATCAAGGGCAATCGTGATATATATGAGGATCAGACACAAAAAAAAAAACACTCAACAAATGGTTACAATTTAGGGAATGTGTTTAGTGACGGAATCAGATTCCTAATTGATGGAGAAAGGTCTGGTGGCAAGAAAAACAGTTTCTAGAAGGTTGTCAAGTGTTTTCGCTCGACGATTCCAATCTTGGGTGGTTGGTTTGGCTCTTTTTCCAGTAACTCGAATCCTAGCCCGGTATATCTCATTTTAATTTTACACCATTGTGAACCTTACGCCTTTTTTATTCTCTGATCGAGGTTCTCGGCATTGAAAAATCTTCGTAAACTAAATCACACGTGTATATGTTGACATTAAAGAGATATACAGTCAAGAAAATCAAGGACAATGGTGATATATATGCGGATTAGAAACCAAAAAAAACACACTCAACAAATGGATACAATTTAAGGAATGTGTTTAGTGACGGCATCAGATTCCTAATTGATGGAGAAAGGTCTGGTGGCAAGAAAAGCTACTTCTAGGAGGTTGTCAAGTGTTTTCGCTTGACGATTCCATTCTTGGTTGGTTGGTTTGGCCCTTGTTCCTGTAACTCAAATCCTAGCCCGATATATCCCATTTTAATTTTACACCATTGTGAACCTTACGCCTTTTTTACTCTCTGATCGAGGTTCTCGGTATTGAAAAATCTTCGTAAACTAAATCACACGTGTATATGTTGACACTTAAGAGATATACAGTCAAGAAAATCAAGGGCAATGGTGTATATATGCGGATTAGACACCCAAAAAAAACCACACTCAACAAATGGCTACAATTTAAGGAATGTGTTTAGTGACGGCATTAGATTCCTAATTGATAGAGAAAAGTCTGGTGGCAAGAAAAGCTGCTTCTGGGAGGGTGTCAAGTATTTTTGCTCTACGAATCCATTCTTGGGTGGTTGGTTTGGCCCTTGTTCCTGTAACTCGAATCCTAGTTCGGTATATGCCATTTTAATTTTACACCATTGTGAACCTTACGCCTTTTTTACTTTCTAATCGAGGTTCTCGGCATTGAAAAATCTTCGAAAACTAAATCACACGTGTATATGTTGACATTTAAGAGATATACATTCAAGAAAATCAAGGGCAATGGTGATATATATGCGGATTAGACACAAAAAAAAAACACACTCAACAAATGGCAACAATTTAAGGAATGTGTTTAGTGACGGCATCAGATTCCTAATTGATGGAGAAAGGTCTGGTGGCAAGAAAAGCTGCTTCTAGGAGGTTGTCAAGTGTTTTCGCTTGATGATTCCATTCCTGGGTAGTTGGTTTGGCCCTTTTTCCTGTAACTCGAATCCTAGCCCGGTATATCCCATTTTTATTTTACACCATTGTGAACCTTACGCCTTTTTTACTCTCTGATCGAGGTTCTCGGTATTGAAAAATCTTCGTAAACTAAATCACATGTGTATATGTTGACATTTAAAAGATATACAATCAAGAAAATCAAGGGCAATGGTGATATATATGCGGATTAGACACGAAAAAAAACACACTCAACAAATGGCTACAATTTAAGGAATGTGTTTAGTGACGGCATCAGATTTCTAATTGATGGAGAAATGTCTGGTGGCAAGAAAAGCTGCTTTTAGGAGGTTGTCAAGTGTTTTCGCTCGACGGTTCCATTCTTGGGTGGTTGGTTTGTCCCTTGTTCCTGTAAATCGAATCCTAGCCCGGTATATCCCATTGTAATTTTACACCATTGTGAACCTTACGCCTTTTTTACTCTCCGATCGAGGTTCTCGGCATTGAAAAATCTTCAAAAACTAAATCACACGTGTATATGTTGACATTTAAGAGATATACGGTCAAGAAAATCAAGGGCAATGGTGATATATATGCGGATTAGACACCAAGAAAATCACTCAACAAATGGCTACAATTTAAGGAATGTGTTGAGTGACAACATCAGATTCCTAATTGATGGAGAAAGGTCTGGTGGCAACAAAAGCTGCTTTTAGGAGGGTGTCAAGTAGTTTCACTCGACGATTCCATTATTAAATGGTTGGTTTGGCCCTTGTTCTTGTAACTCGAATCCTAGCCCGGTATATCTAATTTTAATTTTACACCATTGTGAACCTTACGCCTTTTTTACTCTCTGATCGAGGTTCTCGGCATTGAAAAATCTTCGTAAAATAAATCACACGTGTATATGTTGACATTTAAGAGATATACAGTCAAGAAAATCAAGGGCAATGGTGATATATATGCGGATTAGACACCAAAAAAAAACACACTCAACAAATGGCTACAATTTAAGGAATGTGTTTAGTGACGGCATCAGATTCCTAATTGATGGAGAAAGGTCTGGTGGCAAGAAAAGCTGCTTTAGGAGGGTGTCAAGTATTTTCGCTCAATGATTCCATTCTTGGGTGGTTGGTTTGTCCCTTGTTCCTGTAACTCGAATCCTAGTCCGGTATATCCCATTTTAATTTTACACCATTGTAAACCTTACGCCTTTTTTACTCTCTGATCGAGGTTCTCGGCATTGAAAAATCTTCGTAAACTAAATCACACGTGTATATGTTGACATTTAAGAGATATACAGTCAAGAAAATCAAGGGCAATGGGGATATATATGCGGATTAGACAACAAAAAAAACACACTCAACAAATGGCTACAATTTAAGGAATGTGTTTAGTGATGGCATCAGATTCCTAGTTGATGGAGAAAGTCCTGGTGGAAACAAAAGCTGCTTCTAGGAGGTTGTCAAGTGTTTTCGCTCGATGATTCCATTCTTGGGTGGTTGGTTTGGCCCTTGTTCCTGTAACTCGAATCCTACCCCGGTATATCCAATTGTAATTTTACACCATTGTGAACCTTACGCCTTTTTTACTCTCTGATCGAGGTTCTCGGCATTGAAAAATCTTCGAAAACTAAATCACACGTGTATATGTTGACATTTAAAAGATATACGGTCAAGAAAATCAAGGGAAATGGTGATATATATATGCGGATTAGACACCAAAAAAAAACACTCAACAAATGGCTACAATTTAAGGAATGTGTTTAGTGACAGCATCAGATTCCTAGTTGATGGAGAAAGGTCTAGTGGCAAGAAAAGCTGCTTTTAGGAGGGTGTCAAGTATTTTCGCTCGACGGTTCCATTATTGAGTGGTTGGTTTGGCCCTTGTTCTTGTAACTCGAATCCTAGCCCGGTATATCTCATTTTAATTTTACACCATTGTGTACCTTACGCCTTTTTTACTCTCTGATCGAGGTTCTCGGCATTGAAAAATCTTCGTAAACTAAATCACACGTGTATATGTTGACATTTAAGAGATATACAGTCAAGAAAATCAAGGGCAATGGTGAAATATATGCGGATTAGACACCAAAAAAAACACACTCAACAAATGGCTACAATTTAAGAAATGTGTTTGGTGACAGCATCAGATTCCTAATTGATGGAGAAAGGTCTGGTGGCAAGAAAAGCTGCTTTAGGAGGGTGTCAAGTATTTTAGCTCAACGATTCCATTCTTGGGTGGTTGGTTTGTCCCTTGTTCCTGTAACTCGAATCCTAGCCCGGTATATCCCATTTTAATTTTACACCATTGTGAACCTTATGCCTTTTTACTCTCTGATCGAGGTTCTCGGCATTGAAAAATCTTCGTAAACTAAATCACACGTGTATATGTTGACATTTAAGAGATAAACAGTCAAGAAAATCAAGGGCAATGGTGATATATATGTGGATTAGACACCAAAAAAACACTCAACAAATGGGCTACAATTTAAGGAATGTGTTTAGTGACGGCATCCGATTCCTAATTGATGGAGAAAGGTCTGGTGGCAAAAAAAGCTGCTTCTAGGAGGGTGTTAAGTGTTTTCGCTCGATGATTCCATTCTTGGATGGTTGGTTTGGCCCTTGTTCCTGTAACTCGAATCCTAGCCCTGTATATCCCATTTTAATTTTACACCATTGTGAACCTTACACCTTTTTTACTCTCTGATCGAGGTTCTCGGCATTGAAAATCTTCGAAAACTAAATCATACGTGTATATGTTGACATTTAAGTGATAGACGGTCTAGAAAATCAAGGGCAATGGTGATATATATGCGGATTAGACAACAAAAAAAACACTCAACAAATGGCTACAATTAAAGGAATGTGTTTAGTGACAGCATCAGATTCCTAATTGATGGAGAATGGTCTGTTGGCAAGAAAAGCTGCTTTTAGGAGGGTGTCAAGTATTTTCGCTAGACGATTCAATTATTGAGTGGTTGGTTTGGCCCTTGTTCTTGTAACTCGAATCCTAGCCCGGTATATCTCATTTTAATTTTACACCATTGTGAACCTTACGCCTTTTTTACTCTCTGATCGAGGTTCTCGGCATTGAAAAATCTTCGTAATCTAAATCACACGTGTATATGTTGACATTTAAGAGATATAAATAAAAGAAAATCATGGGCAATGGTGATATATATGCGGATTAGACACCCAAAAAACACACTCAACAAATGGCTACAATTTAAGGGATGTGTTTAGTGAAGGCATCAGATTCCTAATTAATGGAGAAAGCTCTGGTGGCAAGAAAAGCTGCTTTAGGAGTGTGTCAAGTATTTTCGCTCAATGATTCCATTCTTGGGTGGTTGGTTTGTCCCTTGTTCCTGTAACTCGAATCCTAGCCCGGTATATCCCATTTTAATTTTACACCATTGTGAACCTTACGCCTTTTTTACTCTCTGATCGAGGTTCTCGGCATTGAAAAATCTTCGTAAACTAAATCACACGTGTATATGTTGACATTTAAGAGATATACAGTCAAGAAAATCAAGGGCAATGGGATATATATGCGGATTAGACACCAAAAAAAAACACACTCAACAAATGGCTACAATTTAAGGAATGTGTTTAGTGACGGCATCATATTCCTAATTGATGAAGAAAGGTCAAGTGGAAAGAAAAGCTGCTTCTAGGAGGTTGTCAAGTGTTTTCGCTCGACGATTCCATTCTTGGGTGGTTGGTTTGGCCCTTGTTCCTGTAACTCGAATCCTAGCCCGGTATATCCCAATTTAATTTTACACCATTGTGAACCTTATGCCTTTTTTACTCTCTGACCGAGGTTCTCGACATTGAAAAATCTTCGTAAACTAAATCACACGTGTATATGTTGACATTTAAGAGATATACAGTCAAGAAAATCAAGGGCAATGGTGATATATATACGGATTAGACACCAAAAAAAAACACACTCAAGAAATGGCTACAATTTAAGGAATGTGTTTAGTGACGGCATCAGATTCCTAATTGATGGAGAAAGGTCTGGTGGAAACAAAAGCTGCTTCTAGGAGGTTGTCAAGTGTTTTCACTCGACGATTCCATTCTTGGGTGGTTGGTTTGGCCCTTGTTCCTGTAACTCGAATCCTAGCCCGTTATGTCCCAATTTAATTTACACCATTATGAACCTTACGCCTTTTTTACTCTCTGATTGAGGTTCTCGGCATTGAAAAATCTTCGTAAACTAAATCACACGTGTATATGTTGACATTTAAGAGATATAAAGTCAAGAAAATCAAGCCAATGGTGATATATATGCGGATTAGACACAAAAAAAACACTCAACAAATGGCTACAATTTAAGGAATGTGTTTAGTGACGGCATCAGATTCCTAATTGATGGAGAAAGGTCTGGTGGCAAGAAAAGCTGCTTCTAGGAGGGTGTTAAGTGTTTTCGGTCGATGATTCCATTCTTGGATGGTTGGTTTGGCCCTTGTTCCTGTAACTCGAATCCTAGTCCTGTATATCCCATTTTAATTTTACATAATTGTGAACCCTATGCCTTTTTTACTCTCTGATTGAGGTTCTCGGCATTGAAAACTCTTCGTAAACTAAATCACACGTGTATATGTTTACATTTAAGGGATATACAGTCAACAAAATCAAGGGCAATGGTGATATATATGCGGATTAGACACCAAAAAAAAACACACTCAACAAATGGCTACAATTTAAGGAATGTGTTTAGTGACGACATCAGATTCCTAATTGATGGAGAAAGGTCTGGTGGCAAGAAAAGTTGCTTCTAGGAGGGTGTCAAGTATTTTTGCTCGATGATTTCATTCTTGGGTGGTTGGTTTGGCCCTTGTTCCTATAACTCGAATCCTAGCCCGGTATATCTTATTTTAATTTTACACCATTGTGAACCATACGCCTTTTTTACTCTCTGATCGAGGTTCTCGGCATTGAAAAATCTTCGTAAACTAAATCTCATGTGTATATGTTGACATTTAAGATATATACAGTCAAGAAAATCAAGGGCAATGGTGATAATATGTGGATTAGACACCCAAAAAAAAAACACACTCAACAAATGGCTACAATTTAAGGAATGTGTTTAGTGACGGCATCAGATTCCTAATTGATGGAGAAAGGTCTGATGGCAAGAAAAGCTGCTTCTAGGAAGTTCTCAAGTGTTTTCGCTCGACAATTCCATTCTTGGGTGGTTGGTTTGGCTCTTGTTCCTGTAACTCGAATCCTAGCCCGGTATATCCCATTTTAATTTTACACCATTGTGAACCTTACGCCTTTTTTACTCTCCGATCGAGGTTCTCGGCATTGGAAAATCTTCGTAAACTAAATCACACGTGTATATGTTGACATTTAAGAGATATACAGTCAAGAAAATCAAGGGCAATGGTGATATATATACGGATTAGACACCAAAAAAAAACACACTCAAGAAATGGCTACAATTTAAGGAATGTGTTTAGTGACGGCATCAGATTCCTAATTGATGGAGAAAGGTCTGGTGGAAACAAAAGCTGCTTCTAGGAGGTTGTCAAGTGTTTTCACTCGACGATTCCATTCTTGGGTGGTTGGTTTGGCCCTTGTTCCTGTAACTCGAATCCTAGCCCGTTATGTCCCAATTTAATTTACACCATTATGAACCTTACGCCTTTTTTACTCTCTGATTGAGGTTCTCGGCATTGAAAAATCTTCGTAAACTAAATCACACGTGTATATGTTGACATTTAAGAGATATAAAGTCAAGAAAATCAAGCCAATGGTGATATATATGCGGATTAGACACAAAAAAAACACTCAACAAATGGCTACAATTTAAGGAATGTGTTTAGTGACGGCATCAGATTCCTAATTGATGGAGAAAGGTCTGGTGGCAAGAAAAGCTGCTTCTAGGAGGGTGTTAAGTGTTTTCGGTCGATGATTCCATTCTTGGATGGTTGGTTTGGCCCTTGTTCCTGTAACTCGAATCCTAGTCCTGTATATCCCATTTTAATTTTACATAATTGTGAACCCTATGCCTTTTTTACTCTCTGATTGAGGTTCTCGGCATTGAAAACTCTTCGTAAACTAAATCACACGTGTATATGTTTACATTTAAGGGATATACAGTCAACAAAATCAAGGGCAATGGTGATATATATGCGGATTAGACACCAAAAAAAAACACACTCAACAAATGGCTACAATTTAAGGAATGTGTTTAGTGACGACATCAGATTCCTAATTGATGGAGAAAGGTCTGGTGGCAAGAAAAGTTGCTTCTAGGAGGGTGTCAAGTATTTTTGCTCGATGATTTCATTCTTGGGTGGTTGGTTTGGCCCTTGTTCCTATAACTCGAATCCTAGCCCGGTATATCTTATTTTAATTTTACACCATTGTGAACCATACGCCTTTTTTACTCTCTGATCGAGGTTCTCGGCATTGAAAAATCTTCGTAAACTAAATCTCATGTGTATATGTTGACATTTAAGATATATACAGTCAAGAAAATCAAGGGCAATGGTGATAATATGTGGATTAGACACCCAAAAAAAAAACACACTCAACAAATGGCTACAATTTAAGGAATGTGTTTAGTGACGGCATCAGATTCCTAATTGATGGAGAAAGGTCTGATGGCAAGAAAAGCTGCTTCTAGGAAGTTCTCAAGTGTTTTCGCTCGACAATTCCATTCTTGGGTGGTTGGTTTGGCTCTTGTTCCTGTAACTCGAATCCTAGCCCGGTATATCCCATTTTAATTTTACACCATTGTGAACCTTACGCCTTTTTTACTCTCCGATCGTGGTTCTCGGCATTGGAAAATCTTCGTAAACTAAATCACACGTGTATATGTTGACATTTAAGAGATATACAGTTAAGAAAATCATGGGCAATGGTGATATATATGCTGATTAGACACAAAAAAAAAACACACTCAACAAATGGCTACAATTTAAGGAATGTGTTTATTGACGGCATCAGATTCCTAATTGATGGAGAATGGTCTGGTGGCAAGAAAAGCTGCTTCTAGGAGGGTGTCAAGTATTTTTGCTCGACAATTCCATTCTTGGGTAGTTGGTTTGGCCCTTGTTCCTGTAACTCGTATCCTTGCCCGATGTATCCCATTTTAATTTTACACCATTGTGAACCTTACGCCTTTTTTACTCTCTGATCGAGGTTTCCTGGCATTGAAAAATCTTCGTAAACTATATCACACGTGTATATGTTGACATTTAAGAGATATACAGTCAATAAAATCAAGGGCAATGGTGATATATATGCGGATTAGACAGCAAGAAAAAACACACTCAACACATGGCTACAATTTAAGGAATGTGTTTAGTGACGGCATCAGATTCCTAATTGATGGAGAAAGGTCTTGTGGCAAGAAAAGCTGCTTCTAGGAGATTGTGAAGTGTTTCGCTCAACGATTCCATTCTTGGGTAGTTGGTTTGGACCTTGTTCCTGTAACTCGAATCCTAGCCCGGTATATCCCATTTTAAATTTACACCATTGTGAACCTTACACCTTTTTTACTCTCTGATCGACGTTCGCGGCATTAAAAAATCTTCATAAACTAAATCACACGTGTATATGTTGACATTTAAGAGAAATACAGTCAACAAAATCAAGGGCAATGGTGATATATATGCGGATTAGACACGAAAAAAAAAACTCACTCAACAAATGGATGCAATTTAAGGAATGTGTTTAGTGATGGCATCAGATTCCTAATTGATGGAGAAAGGTCTGGTGGCAAGAAAAGCTGCTTCTAGGAGGGTGTCAAGTATTTTCGCTTAACGATTCCATTCTTGGGTGATTGGTTTGGCCCTTGTTCCTGTAACTCGAATCCAAGCCCGGTATATCCCCTTTTAATTTTACACCATTGTAAACCTTACGCCTTTTTTACTCTCTGATCGAGGTTCTGGGCATTGAAAAATATTCGTAAACTAAATCACACGTGTGGTTGGTTTGGCCCTTGTTCATGTAACTCGAATCCTAGCCCAGTGTATCACATTTTAATTTTACACCATTGTTAACCTTACGCCTTTATTACACTCTGATCGAGGTTCTCGGCATTGAAAAATCTTCGTAAACTAAATCGCACGTGTATATGTTGACATTTAAGAGATATACAGTCAAGAAAATCAAGGGCAACGGAGATATATATGCGGATTAGACACAAAAAAAAACACACTCAACAAATGGCTACAATTTAAGGAATGTGTTTAGTGACGGCATCAGATTCCTAATTGATGGAGAAAGGTCTGGTGGCAAGAAAAGCTGCTTCTAGGAGGTTGTCAAGTGTTTTCGCTCAACGATTCCATTCTTGGGTGATTGGTTTGGCCCTTGTTCCTGTAACTCGAATACTAGCCCGGTATATCCCCTTTTAATTTTACACCATTGTAAACCTTACGCCTTTTTACTCTCTGATCGAGGCTCTCGGCATTGAAACATCTTCGTAAACTAAATCACACGTGTATATGTTGACATTTAAGAGATATACAGTTAAGAAAATCAAGGGCAAAGGTGATATATATGCGGATTAGACACCAAAAAAAACACACTCAACAAATGGCTACAATTTAAGGAATGTGTTTAGTGACGGAATCAGATTCCAAATTGATGGAGAAATGTCTGGTGGAAAGAAAAGCTGCTTCTAGGAGGTTATCAAGTGTTTTCGCTTGACGATTCTATTCTTGGGTGGTTGGTTTGGCCCTTGTTCTTGTCACTCGAATCCTAGCCCGGTATATCCCATTTTAAATTTACACCATTGTGAACCTTACACCTTTTTTACTCTCTGATCGAGGTTCGCGGCATTAAAAAATCTTCATAACTAAATCACACGTGTATATGTTGACATTTAAGAGAAATACAGTCAAGAAAATCAAGGGCAATGGTGATATATATGCGGATTAGACACGAAAAAAAAAACACACTCAACAAATGGATACAATTTAAGGAATGTGTTTAGTGATGGCATCAGATTCCTAATTGATGGAGAAAGGTCTGGTGGCAAGAAAAGCTACTTCTAGGAGGGTGTAAAGTATTTTCGCTTAACGATTCCATTCTTGGGTGATTGGTTTGGCCCTTGTTCCTGTAACTCGAATCCAAGCCCGGTATATCCCCTTTTAATTTTACACCATTGTAAACCTTACGCCTTTTTTACTCTCTGATCGAGGTTCTGGGCATTGAAAAATCTTCGTAAACTAAATCACACGTGTATATGTTGACATTTAAGAGATATACAGTCAACAAAATCATGGGCAATGGTGATATATATGCGGATTAGACACAAAAAAAAACACACTCAACAAATGGCTACAATTAAGGAATGTGTTTAGTGACGGCATCAGGTTCCTAATTGATGGAGAAAGTTCTGATGGCAAGAAAAGCTGCTTCTAGGAGGTTGTCAAGTGTTTTCGCTCGATGATTCCATTCTTGGGTGGTTGGTTTGGCCCTTGTTCATGTAACTCGAATCCTAGCCCAGTGTATCACATTTTAATTTTACACCATTGTTAACCTTACGCCTTTTTTACTCTCGGATCGAGGCTCTTGGCATTGAAAAATCTTCGTAAACTAAATCACACGTGTATATGTTGACATTTAAGAGATATACAGTTAAGAAAATCAAGGGCAATGGTGATATATATGCGGATTAGACACCAAAAAAAAACACACTCAACAAATGGCTACAATTTAAGGAATGTGTTTAGTGACGGCATCAGATTCCTAATTGATGGAGAAATGTCTGGTGGAAAGAAAAGCTGCTTCTAGGAGGTTATCAAGTGTTTTCGCTTGACGATTCCATTCTTGGGTGGTTGGTTTGGCCCTTGTTCTTGTCACTCGAATCCTAGCCCGGTATATCCCATTTTAATTTTACACCATTGTGAACCTTACGCCTTTATTACACTCTGATCGAGGTTCTCGGCATTGAAAAATCTTCGTAAACTAAATCACACGTGTATATGTTGACATTTAAGAGATATACAGTCAAGAAAATCAAGGGCAACGGAGATATATATGCGGATTAGACACCAAAAAAAAACACACTCAACAAATGGCTACAATTTAAGGAATGTGTTTAGTGACGGTATCAGATTCCCAATTGATGGAGAAAGGTCTGGTGGCAAGAAAAGCTGCTTCTAGGTGGGTGTCATGTATTTTCGCTCGACGATTCCATTCTTGGGTGGTTAGTTTGGCCCTTGTTCCTGTAACTCGAATCCTAGCCCGGAATATCCCATTTTAATTTTACGCCATTGTGAACCTTATGCCTTTTTTACTATCTGATCGAGGTTTTCGGCATTGAAAAATCTTCGTAAACTAAATCGCACGTGTATATGTTGACATTTAAGAGATATACAGTCAAGAAAATCAAGGGCAATGTTGATATATATGCGGATTAGACACAAAAAAAAAACAATCAACAAATGGCTACAATTTAAGGAATTTGTTTAGTGACGGCATCAGATTCCTAATTGATGGAGAAAGGTCTGGTGGCAAGAAAAGCTGCTTCTAGGAGGTTGTCAAGTGTTTTCGCTCAACGATTCCATTCTTGGGTAGTTGGTTTGGACCTTGTTCCTGTAACTCGGATCCTAGCCCGGTATATCCCATTTTAAATTTACACCATTGTGAACCTTACACCTTTTTTACTCTCTGATCGAGGTTCGCGGCATTAAAAAATCTTCATAAACTAAATCACACGTGTATATGTTGACATTTAAGAGAAATACAGTCAAGAAAATCAAGGGCAATGGTGATATATATGCGGATTAGACACGAAAAAAAAAACACTCAACAAATGGATACAATTTAAGGAATGTGTTTAGTGATGGCATCAGATTCCTAATTGATGGAGAAAGGTCTGGTGGCAAGAAAAGCTGCTTCTAGGAGGGTGTCAAGTATTTTCGCTTAACGATTCCATTCTTGGGTGATTGGTTTGGCCCTTGTTCCTGTAACTCGAATCCAAGCCCGGTATATCCCCTTTTAATTTTACACCATTGTAAACCTTACGCCTTTTTTACTCTTTGATCGAGGTTCTCGGCATTGAAAAATCTTCGTAAACTAAATCACCCGTGTATATGTTGACATTTAAGAGATATACAGTCAACAAAATCAAGGGCGATGGTGATATATATGCGGATTAGACACCAAAAAAAAACACACTCAACAAATGGCTACAATTTAAGTAATGTGTTTAGTGACGGCATCAGATTCCTAATTGATGGAGAAAGGTCTGGTGGCAAGAAAAGCTGCTTCTAGGAGGTTGTCAAGTGTTTTCGCTCAACGATTCCATTCTTGAGTGTTTGGTTTGGCCCTTGTTCCTGTAACTCGAATACTAGCCCGGTATATCCCATTTTAATTTTACACCATTGTAAACCTTACGCCTTTTTTACTCTCTGATCGAGGTTCTGGGCATTGAAAATTCTTCGTAAACTAAATCACACGTGTATATGTTGACATTTAAGAGATATACAGTCAACAAAATCATGGGCAATGGTGATATATATGCGGATTAGACACAAAAAAAAAACACACTCAACAAATGGCTACAATTAAGGAATGTGTTTAGTGACGGCATCAGATTCCTAATTGATGGAGAAAGTTCTGATGGTAAGAAAAGCTGCTTATAGGAGGTTGTCAAGTGTTTTCGCTCGATGATTCCATTCTTGGGTGGTTGGTTTGGCCCTTGTTCATGTAACTCGAATCCTAGCCCGGTGTATCACATTTTAATTTTACACCATTGTTAACCTTACGCCTTTTTTACTCTCTGATCGAGGCTCTCGGCATTGAAAAATCTTCGTAAACTAAATCACACGTGTATATGTTGACATTTAAGAGATATACAGTTAAGAAAATCAAGGGCAATGGTGATATATATGCGGATTAGACACCAAAAAATCACACTCAACAAATGGCTACAATTTAAGGAATGTGTTTAGTGACGGCATCAGATTCCTAATTGATGGAGAAATGTCTGGTGGAAAGAAAAGCTGCTTCTAGGAGGTTATCAAGTGTTTTTGCTGGACGATTCCATTCTTGGGTGGTTGGTTTGGCCCTTGTTCTTGTCACTCGAATCCTAGCCCGGTATATCCCATTTTAATTTTACACCATTGTGAACCTTACGCCTTTATTACTCTCTGATCGAGGTTCTCGGCATTGAAAAATCTTCGTAAACTAAATCACACGTGTATATGTTGACATTTAAGAGATATACAGTCAAGAAAATCAAGGGCAACGGTGATATATATGCGGATTAGACACAAAAAAAAACACACTCAACAAATGGCTACAATTTAAGGAATGTGTTTAGTGACGGTATCAGATTCCTAATTGATGGAGAAAGGTCTGGTGGCAAGAAAAGCTGCTTCTAGGAGGGTGTCATGTATTTTCGCTCGACGATTCCATTCTTGGGTGGTTAGTTTGGCCCTTGTTCCTGTAACTCGAATCCTAGCCCGAAATATCCCATTTTAATTTTACGCCATTGTGAACCTTATGCCTTTTTTACTATCTGATCGAGGTTTTCGGCATTGAAAAATCTTCGTAAACTAAATCGCACGTGTATATGTTGACATTTAAGAGATATACAGTCAAGAAAATCAAGGGTAATGTTGATATATATGCGGATTAGACACAAAAAAAAAAAAAAAAACACTCAACAAATGGCTACAGTTTAAGGAATGTGTTTAGTGACGGCATCAGATTCCTAATTGATGGAGAAAGTTCTGATGGCAAGAAAAGCTGCTTCAAGATGGTTGTCAAGTGTTTTCGCTCGACGATTCCATTCTTAAGTGGTTGGTTTGGCCCTTGTTCCTGTAACTCGAATCCTTTCCCGGTATATCCCATTTTAATTTTACACCATTGTGAACCTTACGCCTTTTTTACTCTCTGATCGAGGTTATCGGCATTGAAAAATCTTCGTAAACTAAATCACACGTGTATATGTTGACATTTAAGAGATATACAGTTAAGAAAATCAAGGGCAATGGTGATATATATGCGGATTAGACACCAAAAAAAACACACTCAACAAATGGCTACAATTTAAGGAACGTGTTTAGTGACGGCATCAGATTCCTAATTGATGGAGAAATGTCTGGTGGAAAGAAAAGCTGCTTCTAGGAGGTTATCAAGTGTTTTCGCTTGACGATTCCATTCTTGGGTGGTTGGTTTGGCCCTTGTTCTTGTCACTCGAATCCTAGCCCGGTATATCCCATTTTAATTTTACACCATTGTGAACCTTACGCCTTTATTACACTCTGATCGAGGTTCTCGGCATTGAAAAATCTTCGTAAACTAAATCACACGTGTATATGTTGACATTTAAGAGATATACAGTCAAGAAAATCAAGGGCAACGGAGATATATATGCGGATTAGACACCAAAAAAAAACACACTCAACAAATGGCTACAATTTAAGGAATGTGTTTAGTGACGGTATCAGATTCCCAATTGATGGAGAAAGGTCTGGTGGCAAGAAAAGCTGCTTCTAGGTGGGTGTCATGTATTTTCGCTCGACGATTCCATTCTTGGGTGGTTAGTTTGGCCCTTGTTCCTGTAACTCGAATCCTAGCCCGGAATATCCCATTTTAATTTTACGCCATTGTGAACCTTATGCCTTTTTTACTATCTGATCGAGGTTTTCGGCATTGAAAAATCTTCGTAAACTAAATCGCACGTGTATATGTTGACATTTAAGAGATATACAGTCAAGAAAATCAAGGGCAATGTTGATATATATGCGGATTAGACACAAAAAAAAAAAAACAATCAACAAATGGCTACAATTTAAGGAATTTGTTTAGTGACGGCATCAGATTCCTAATTGATGGAGAAAGGTCTGGTGGCAAGAAAAGCTGCTTCTAGGAGGTTGTCAAGTGTTTTCGCTCAACGATTCCATTCTTGGGTAGTTGGTTTGGACCTTGTTCCTGTAACTCGGATCCTAGCCCGGTATATCCCATTTTAAATTTACACCATTGTGAACCTTACACCTTTTTTACTCTCTGATCGAGGTTCGCGGCATTAAAAAATCTTCATAAACTAAATCACACGTGTATATGTTGACATTTAAGAGAAATACAGTCAAGAAAATCAAGGGCAATGGTGATATATATGCGGATTAGACACGAAAAAAAAAACACTCAACAAATGGATACAATTTAAGGAATGTGTTTAGTGATGGCATCAGATTCCTAATTGATGGAGAAAGGTCTGGTGGCAAGAAAAGCTGCTTCTAGGAGGGTGTCAAGTATTTTCGCTTAACGATTCCATTCTTGGGTGATTGGTTTGGCCCTTGTTCCTGTAACTCGAATCCAAGCCCGGTATATCCCCTTTTAATTTTACACCATTGTAAACCTTACGCCTTTTTTACTCTTTGATCGAGGTTCTCGGCATTGAAAAATCTTCGTAAACTAAATCACCCGTGTATATGTTGACATTTAAGAGATATACAGTCAACAAAATCAAGGGCGATGGTGATATATATGCGGATTAGACACCAAAAAAAAACACACTCAACAAATGGCTACAATTTAAGTAATGTGTTTAGTGACGGCATCAGATTCCTAATTGATGGAGAAAGGTCTGGTGGCAAGAAAAGCTGCTTCTAGGAGGTTGTCAAGTGTTTTCGCTCAACGATTCCATTCTTGGGTGTTTGGTTTGGCCCTTGTTCCTGTAACTCGAATACTAGCCCGGTATATCCCATTTTAATTTTACACCATTGTAAACCTTACGCCTTTTTTACTCTCTGATCGAGGTTCTGGGCATTGAAAATTCTTCGTAAACTAAATCACACGTGTATATGTTGACATTTAAGAGATATACAGTCAACAAAATCATGGGCAATGGTGATATATATGCGGATTAGACACAAAAAAAAAACACACTCAACAAATGGCTACAATTAAGGAATGTGTTTTGTGACGGCATCAGATTCCTAATTGATGGAGAAAGTTCTGATGGTAAGAAAAGCTGCTTATAGGAGGTTGTCAAGTGTTTTCGCTCGATGACTCCATTCTTGGGTGGTTGGTTTGGCCCTTGTTCATGTAACTCGAATCCTAGCCCGGTGTATCACATTTTAATTTTACACCATTGTTAACCTTACGCCTTTTTTACTCTCTGATCGAGGCTCTCGGCATTGAAAAATCTCCGTAAACTAAATCACACGTGTATATGTTGACATTTAAGAGATATACAGTTAAGAAAATCAAGGGCAATGGTGATATATATGCGGATTAGACACCAAAAAATCACACTCAACAAATGGCTACAATTTAAGGAATGTGTTTAGTGACGGCATCAGATTCCTAATTGATGGAGAAATGTCTGGTGGAAAGAAAAGCTGCTTCTAGGAGGTTATCAAGTGTTTTTGCTGGACGATTCCATTCTTGGGTGGTTGGTTTGGCCCTTGTTCTTGTCACTCGAATCCTAGCCCGGTATATCCCATTTTAATTTTACACCATTGTGAACCTTACGCCTTTATTACTCTCTGATCGAGGTTCTCGGCATTGAAAAATCTTCGTAAACTAAATCACACGTGTATATGTTGACATTTAAGAGATATACAGTCAAGAAAATCAAGGGCAACGGTGATATATATGCGGATTAGACACAAAAAAAAAACACACTCAACAAATGGCTACAATTTAAGGAATGTGTTTAGTGACGGTATCAGATTCCTAATT
>JARYGA010034469.1:0-64054 GCA_030545235.1 Helianthus tuberosus | reverse complement strand
AAAGCATAAAACATTTTCGTGTAAA
Source organism: Helianthus tuberosus (assembly GCA_030545235.1). Lineage (NCBI taxonomy): Eukaryota > Viridiplantae > Streptophyta > Magnoliopsida > Asterales > Asteraceae > Helianthus > Helianthus tuberosus. Next base: position 64,029 of record JARYGA010034469.1, on the reverse strand, counting down.
ACGTAATACGTATAACTCTTTTTTATTTGAATTGTAAAACGTACAACGTACAACGTAAAACATAAAACTTTTTTACGTAAAACGCAAAGCTTTATGTAAAACGTAAAACTTTTTAACGTAAAACGTAAACTTTTTAACGTAAAATGTAAAACGTAAAACGTAAAACGAAAAACGAAAACTTTTATGTAAAAACTTTTTAACGTAAAAGTAAAACTTTTTTTTATGTAAACTGTAAACTGTACAACGTAAAACGTAAACTTTAAACGTAAAAAGTAAAACTTTTTAACGTAAAATGTAAAACGTAAACTTCTATGTAAAACGTAAAACGCAAAACTTTTTTATGTAAATTGTAAAGCATAAGACGTAAAACTTTTTTTATGTAAAACGTAAAACATTGTGTTATGTAAATTGTAAAACGTAAAACGTAAAAAAGATTTTCGTAAAAAAAGTTTTAAATCGTAAAAAAAAATTTCGTAAAAGAAAAAGTTTAAAACCGTAAAAAAAGCTTAAAAACATGTGTTTAAAAAATGGGGCGCAAAGAACAGCGCGTAACAACGGGCGCAAAAAATTGCTCGTAAAAAACCGTGAGATAAAACGGCGCGTAAATAAGGGGCGTGAATATGGGGCGTCAAAACGGCGCGTAAAAACGGGACGTAAAAAATGGCGCGTAAAACCGGGCATAAAAAGGCGCGTAAAAACCATGTCGCAAAAACGGTGTGAAAAAACGGGGCGTAAAACGGGTCGTAAAAAAACGCGTAAAAAATGAGGCGTAAAAAACGGCGCTTAAAACCGGCCGTTAAAAAAACGCGGGTAAAACGGGCCGTAAAAAAACACACGTAAAAAACTTTTATTAAAAAAATTGATTTCCAAATGTTGTTTAATAAAAAAAATCTACTAAAAAAAAACAATTAATGTAATAACACAAAAATGTAATAAAAACAATTAATATATTAAGACAAAAAAAAAACAAATTTACTTAAATACTGTTTGATATTAAAATATTAAAAACATAATAAGAAAAAAAGAATTTTATAATGGTTTTAATTACTTTTAATCTTATCCATCCATCTTGAAGATCTAATGGTTAGAAAGTGGTTCTCATGTTTCTTTTAACTGGTGGTGGTTTTCATTTTAGCGGCTACATATATATATATATATATATAGGGAGAAGATCATGCGAGAACCACCTCTTATTGCGAGAACCGCGAGAACCAATGTGAACACAATCAAAAATGCCTAAAAATAGCTAAAAATCACACAATTTTTTTTTTGATTTTTTTAATATTTTTTATGTTAAAATCGATACTTTTCTAAAATTTTTTTTTTAGGTTTTTTTTATGTTAAAACCGTGAGAACCAATGTGAACACAACCTAAAATAGCTAAAAAAACCTACCCCCAAGCTAAATGCTAAAAACTAAACCCTCCCAAAAAACCTAAAAGATCTAAAAAAATAAAAAAAAACACACATATTTTTTTTTTAATATTTTTTACATTAAAATTGCTACTTTTAGTAGCCAAAATTTTTTTTAAAAAAAACAAAAAAAAAATTTGTGTGTATTTTAGCTATTTTTAGGTATTTTTGGTGGTGTTCACATTGGTTCTCGCAATAAAGGGTGGTTCATAACGGATTCTTCTCATATATATATATATATATATATATAGAGAGAGAGAGAGAGAGAAAGTATAATGTACAAAAAGGCTTATCATACATTATCGTACGCGACAAACAAAAACAACGTGCGTGATTATTTTTTTTACCAGCATAACGTGCGTAATTATACATCCCATGCGTGATTATCACCCCCCATGCGTGATTATCACCAAAAAATGGATCCCATGCGTTATTTTGTGTCTTATGCGTGATTAGGGCAATGATCGGACGGTTAAGCGTGTCGCGTATTTTTGTACGATAAGCCTTTTTGTATGTTAACCTTTCCCTATATATATATATTAGGTAGGGATCCTAAGAGAAGTCCTTCCTACTTGAGAAGCATTCTGGACCATACATTTTCCTAAGCTTCTCATAATATACACATATGTATAGTTTGAAATTGACTATATACATATATGGATATTGAATTATACACATATGTATATAGTCAATTTTAAACTATACATATGTGTATATTACGAAAAGCTTAGGGAAAATGTATGGTTCAGAATGCTTCTCAAGTTTCTCAATTAGCCAAGTACTTCTCACATAATGCTAACCCTATATATATATATATATATATGTGGGGAGGGGCTCATGCGAGAACCACTCTTATTGTGAGAACCATGAGAACCAATGTGAACACAACCTAAAATAGCTAAAAAAACCTAAAAAAAACCTAAAAAAACCTAACCCCCACCCCCCCCCCCCACCCAAAAACCTAAACCCCCCACCCCCCCCCCCCCAAAAAAAACCTAACCCCCCCCCCCCCCCAAAAAAAACCTAACCCCCCCCCCCAAGCTAAAAAAAACATAAAAAAACCTAAAAAAAACCTAAAAAAACCTAACCCCCACCCCCCCACCCAAAAACCTAACCCCCCCCCCCCCCCCCAAAAAAAAAAAAAAAAAACCTAACCCCCCCCCCCCCCCCAAGCTAAAAAAAGCCTAAAAAAAAACTAAAAAAACCTAACCCAACCCCCCCCCCCCCAAAAAAAAAACCTAAACCCCCCTCCCCCACCCCCCAAAAACCTAAACCCCCCCACCACCCCCCCCCCCCCCCAGGCTAAAATGCTAAAAACTAAACCCCTAAAAAACCTAAAAAAATCTAAAAAAAATCTAAAAAAATCAAAAAAAAATCCAAAATTTTTTTTTTGATTTTTTTAATATTTTTTAGGTTAAAATCGCTACTTTTGAAGCAAAAAAAAAAAAAAAAATTTTTTTTAAAAAAAAAATAAAATAAAAATTTTTTTTTTTTTTTTTTTTTTGGGTTCGAAAAGTAGCGATTTTAACCTTAAAAATATTAAAAAAATCAAAAAAACTTTTTTTGTGTGATTTTTAGCTATTTTTAGGCAATTTTGGTGTGTTCACATTGGTTCTCGCGGTTCTCGCAATAAGAGGTGGTTCTCGCATGATCTTCTCCCTATATATGTGTGTATATATATATATAGGGGATGGATCATGAGAAAACTAGTTTAAATGAGAAAACAAAAAAACTAACCAAAAAAGCCTAAAAAAACCTAAAAACATACCAATTTTTGTTTTTTTTACAATTTTAATAAAAAAATCGCTAGTTCTTATGCCTAGAAAAAAATTTTCAAAAAAAAAAAAAAATTTTTTTTTGGTTGTACTGCACATGTGCACTAATACATAAAGCTTAAACCACTTAACCCACCCCCCAAAAACCTAAATCCCCCACCCCCCAAAAACCTAAATTCACCCTCCCACCAAAAGCCTAACCCCCCCCCCACCCCCCAAAAAACTAAACCCCCCCACCCCCACCCTCCCGAAAACCTAAAACTAAACCCTAAACATAAACCCGAAAAAAACCTAAACTCCCCCACCCCCACCCCCCAAAAACCTAAACCCCCTCCCCCCACACCCAAAAACCTAATCCTAAACCTCCAAAAAAACTAACCCTAAAAGCTAAACTAGACTCAAAAAGCTAATTTTAAGCATGTAATGCAATTGTAAACCCGAAAAAAACTAAACCCCCCACCCCCACCCCCCAAAAACCTAAACCCCCCTTCCCCCCACACCCAAAAACGTAATCCTAATCTTAAACCTCAAAAAAAAACTAACCCTAAAAGCTAAACTAGACTCAAAAAGCTAATTTTAAGCATGTAATGCAATTGTAGTACATGTTATATTGCACATGTGCACTACTATAATAATAGTATTGAAAACAAAAAGACACCATAAATCTTTTTTTATGTCATAAAAAAAATGCTCGAATATACTTGAATGAAAGATACAAAAATTTGTGATCTTATGGTGTCATTTTTGTTTTAAAATGATAACGTATGGAGAAATGGGAAATGTTTGAAAAGTTATATATTTTTTTTCCAATTTTACCCCTCCTTCATTAAAAGTCCACCCTCCTTCATTAAAAGTCTCCCCCCTCCTTTTTAGTGCTTTTTTGGTTAGTTTTTTGGTTTTTTCATTTATATCTAGTTTTCTCATGATCCTCTCCATATATATATATATGTGTATATATATATATATAGAATTGGGTTCCGGAGAGAACAGTGAAAAGTGTGAGAACGGATCCTGGCTCAACACGTGGCAGGGGGCCCTAATTGTTATACGGGGGTACGATTGTCCTTTTATACTTTCCATCCTTATTCGCTTTATAAATCTCTTTCAAATTAAAACTCCAAAGATTTATTGTTAGCTGTTACCTCCTTTGCAAGCTTTCTCAGATCTATGGCGTTTAACGTGGATTCTGTTCGACAAAGTAAAATTCGTTGGTGTTTTCTATTTTTCGTTCCAGCAAATCATGCAACAGATATGCCGTTTTTTTGTATTATTATTTTTATAATGTGTTCAATAGCGTTTTTTCAATTATGCAATTTAATCGCGTTTTAATTGATATTTAATCTATTATTAAGAACTGCAATTGGAGTTTTCAATATTAATTTTAATTGTCGTTTACGTTCTAGTGTATTTCTTATGTTTTTACGATCATTGGCGTTTTTCATCTATTTGATTAGTTTTGAATTTTATTTAGTAGTATTTGTGAATATCAGTTATTACTATTTTTTAAATTTGTGTAAACATTAGTTTTGTTTATTTTGGCGTTTTCATTATGATGTTATATTTTGTTAATTATTTATGTTGTTAAGTGTTTTTAATTATTCATCTCATAGCTTTTGTATCATGTCGTTTTTAAATTATGTGTTTATTATGTCTTGTTTATTATTCAATTAATAGCGTTTTAATGTATAATGTTATTACGAGACATCACTCTGTTTTTCTGATTTTTTCGTTCTCCTTGTGTTTTCTCAGACGAAGTCTCTTCCTTGAGTCAACGGCATTGCCCCAAAACTGAATTACCATTTATCATTCCAGACGTCAGTGAAGAATTAAAGCCCAGAAAGGACATGGTATTCTCAAGCCTTGATGATTGTTACTCAATGTATGTTAAGTATGGCAAGGAGTGTGAGTTTTCAGTCAGGAAAGGGACTACAAAGACAAACTCTAAAGGTGTCTTACATATTAAGTATTTCGTGTGTACAAGAGCTAGGGTATATAAGGGAAAGAAGATTGATACGTTGGACCCCAATCAAAACGAGCGAGTAGTGTGATCTAACTTTTCAAAGAGGACTGATTGTGGTGCACTGTTATGTGTACTTTTTGAGGATGGATCTTGGAAGGTGTATAAGTTTGTCGAGGAGCACAATCATGAACTTGTTGAACGTCCTGATAAGCATTTTCTTCCAACTGAACGACACCTCACTCAGCTCCAGAAGCATGTTATACACAGCATGTCTAAGTTGAATTTGGGTCCTGTCAAGGCATTTAATGTTATGAAGACTTGTTTTGGCGGTTTTGAAGACGTGGGTGGAAGAAAAGTTGAATTTAAGAACTTTAAGAGGCAAATTAACTTGTTCATAGGGGAATATGACGCCGATATGGTTGTGAAACATTTGAATGAAAAAAAACATTCCCAGCCTAATTTCTCGTATGATTACATCACAGACGAAGAGAATAGTTTGAAGGGTCTTTTTTGGTGTGACGATCAAGCTAAACGTAATTACCACGTGTTTGGTGATGTGATTTCGTTTGACGCCACGTATCGTTCCAACAAGTAATATTTTATAACTCAACTTCTTTGTTTTAGGCGTTTTATTAATTTACATGCAATGGCATTTTTATATTTTACATGCAATGGCGTTTTATTAGCATACATGCAATGGCGTTTTATTAGTTTACATTCAATGGCGTTTTATTATTGTTTCATTTCTTATGGCGTTTTCATATGTAGATACTCTATGGTGTTTGTACCGTTCACTGGTATAGACAATCATCACTGCAATGTTACATTTGGTGCAGCATTGTTGGCGTCGGAAACTGCTGATACGTATATTTGGTTGTTAAGAGTTTTTCTTAAAGCTGTTGGTTCTCAACCAAAATTTGTTGTCACTGACCAAGATCCAGCGATGAAGAAGGCTATTTCTGTTGTATTTGTTGACACGAGGCATCGGTTATGCATGTGGCACGTGATGCATAAACTTTCTCTGAAGGTTGTTATGCTTTTTTTTATCTTTGGCGTTTTAGGATACACTGCGTTTTAAAAAACATGGCGTTTTGTACCTTGTTACTGTTTTTTTAATTAAGTTTTGTCTTTTGTTTTTTTATTTATGCATGGCGTTTTTGTGTTATTTATAGGTTGGTGTTAGGCTATGCAATTCCACCAATTTTAAAGAACGTATTTGTGGTGTTGTGTGGACGGATATTCTCACACCTGAAGAGTTTGAATCAGAATGGGAAGCGGTTATCGCAGAATTCAATTTAGAAGATAATGACTGGTTATCTGATATTTTTGCACTTAGAGAATCTTAGATCCCTGCATACTATAGAATGGAGCATATGTCTGTTCTTATGCGAACGAGATCCAGGTCGGAGAGTGAGAATCATTTTTTTGGTCAAGTGTGTAATTCGAAAGCTACTCTTGTTGATTTCATGACGCATTATGAGACTGCAATAGAAGCCCAACGTCACACGCATCGTAAAAATGATCATGAATCTCGATACAAAAGACCCCAGTTGAAGAGTAGTTACAAATTGTTGGAAGGGCAAGCTGTTGACATATACACAAAAAGTATTTTTTGTGACGTTCAAGCTGAGCTTATTGGTGTTGCGGATTGCATAGATCAACGTTACGAAGATCAGCCTGATGGGTTTGTTAAGTTTTATGTAAATGACTTCCAACAGCCTTGTACATCCTTATTTCAGGTAAATAATGGCGTTTTGGTTTTTATGGCGTTTTCTGTTAATGGCGTTTTATCATATGCAATGTGTTTTCTTCTTTTTAGACAAACATTCAATGCACGGCGTTATAGAGATATTGTTTTTGGCGTTTTTCAGGTAATGTCCCATAAGTCTGATTGCACATGCAGTTGCTCATGCAGGCGTTTTAAACAGTTTAGTTTTCTATGTAGACATATATTCTATGTTTTGAGACTTATGGACAATAGGGAATTTCCAAAACAATACATTCTGAATAGATGGCGCAAAGAGGCCTCCCCAAACTGCTCTCCTGAATTCTCAATTAGTCGTGAATTTATGACCGAGCTTGATCCTGATGTGCAAAGTATGATGCGAGATATTATTTATTCAACCGAATACACTTTGACGAACCGTTTATCTGGTAATAAAGAGGAGCTATCCTTATACAAGGATCATGTTCAATCTTATATGAAGAAGGTTCAAGATATGGAGATTGTTGCTCCTCCCGCTAGTTCTAGGGATAGATTTGCCGAGACAACCGGTCAATATAAAAACGATAAGAATCCGATAAGAGTCCCTGTAGGTTATAAATCCAAATGTTCTGGTTCTCGGAAGCGCCTGAAATCTAAATAGGAGATAGCAATTGACAAAAAGAAATCAAAGTCGAAACCCGAGGCCAAAGAAAGACAGTGTCAGAACTGCAAACCAATGGACACTACGCATCAACATGCAAACAGGCCGTAATTAAAAGAAGATCTACAAGGTCTTCGAGAGCCAGTGAAGAGTAGTTTGGCGTTTTGTATTTGTCATTCTTATAGAACACATACAGATGGTCTTCGAGAGCCGGTGTAGAGTAGTTTGGCGTATTTTTTATTTCAATCCTATAGAACACAGACATTTCTCAGTTTGGCGTTTTAAATCATTTTTTTTGCATCTTTTTCTTTTTTCTACCTCTTTATTCATAACATACTACTTCGAATTTAAATAACAAATAATATAAGATCGGGCAAGGAAATTAAACGCCAAAAAAAAAAAAATAACAATAACGATACTAAATAAAACTAGAGTAAATTTCAAAGTTCGTCCTTTATGTATGTCTAAAATATCAAAGTATGTCCTTTATCTTTAATAACATCAGAAAAATCCTTAATGTTTGAAAAACCAATCAGGTTATGTCCTTTAGTCATAACACAATTAGTTTTCATGGTTAAAGTTGACTAAGTCAATCCCACATAAGGGTATTTTAGTCATTTTATCCTAAATATTATAATAAATCATTATAAAAAACAATAAATAAAACAATTTTAAAATTATATATTATATATATACACAGACAAAACACACATATATATATATAAACACCTTCTTCTCTCTCTGACTACCCTACCACAACCACCACCCACCACCCACCACCATCTTCAACCTTCACCAAAAACACCAATTTCCGATTAACGCCGATTCAAATTAGACGGTAATGTGGGGTGTAAACGTTTCATGGCGATTAATCGATGCCATCACAACCCACATCCATCTGTGATACGCTTGCACCAATTCCCCTGCCTGTCTGTTTGCCACTTTCTTTCCTCCCATAATTGTCAGCATAGTGGTTTCCTATATCCATATCAACATCCAAATTTTTAACCGATTGAACATCACTATGAATACTAACAGAAGGTTTATCAGTGGAGACTCCATTACCTGCTTTAGCAACATAAAGGCCTTCAAACAACTTGCTTTCATCAGTGATACGCTTGCAGTCACACCAACTCCCCAAGGTCGTAACAAAGTTAGAACTCGCTACTTGATGTGCCGATTGATGCGATTCAGCAGGTTCACTATTCTGATCTTGAACAAAATCATCTAAGTTCAAGTTAACAACAGCCTTTGGCGTGGGATGATTCGTTGCAGGTGTGGAGGTGTTACAGGTTAGCCAAACCGGAGGTGTAGCAGGTCTAGTGTAAATTTCGGGGCATTTGTCGGTGTAAATTCCGGCGAGAAGGTTCGGTCGGCGCCCTGTCACTGGCTCCCCGTCATCGTCTTCACATGGTTTCCCCATCATCATCTTCATATCATCAGGTTCGGTAGGCGCCCTTGGATTAGTGTTTATATTTTTTGTGAGACTACAATCGGATAACGATACAAATATCCGATTGTTTTCCCCGTCATCATCTTCGCCGTCGGATAATTCCAACACCGTCATCATCATCGCCGCCTCATGTCGTTGGATATCGTTGATTTGTTGGAATGATGATTATGATTTCGTTGTTGCAGAGAAGGAGAAGCTAGAAAGACTAAAAGGGGGGTGGGTGGTAGATTGGAAAAAGGTGGGTCCCACATCGCCGCCTCTGACTGGCCGGAGCCGGTGGGATTGACTGGCAAGATTTATTATAATATTTAGGATAAAATGACTAAAATACCCTTATGTGGGATTGACTTAGTCAACTTTAACCATGAAAACTAATTGTGTTATGACTAAAGGACATAACCTGATTGGTTTTTCAAACATTAAGGATGTTTTCTGAGGTTATTAAAGATAAAGGACATACTTTGATATTTTAGACATACATAAAGGACGAACTTTGAAATTTACTCATAAAACTACGATAAACTTCTAATTTTGGTCGTGCTAAACTCAATAATGTTTTGCTGAACAAAATGGATAACATTGTTAATCCTCAGTCAAGAAAGATGTGTAACAATGTTATCCATCCCGTTTAGCTAAACTCTCTAGAGAACAAAAACTGAATCTCCATGAAATGGCTTTTTTGAAGTTTTGTGGTTTTTGTATGTTTTGGCGTTTATATTGAGGATCTTGCTCATTACATAGAGCGAAAGTTTATTGAGAAAATAGTGTATATCAAATAAACATGGATTTGAATCTTTGATATTTTGGTTTTTTTGGCGTTTATAAGATGAATGGTATAGAGGAAAATATAGGTTTTTGTGGTTTTGGCGCGTATTTTAGGCGCGATTTTTATTACAGTAAATGCTAGTAATAAAGTTCCTTCGTTTTAGTACTGTTTGTTCAGTTTTATCGGTTAAAAACAAAGTTTGGCGTTTTATATCTATGGCGTTATATTACGATGAAGTGTGCTATGTGTGTTGAGGCCGGATTTTAATAGCGTGAGTTTGGCGTTTTATGTTAAGTCAAAAGACCCTTTTACCCTCAATGAAGCGCGCCAGATTAATAAAAGTGATTTTCTCGAAAATGCCACAGCGTCAACTAGTCCATAGATTGTTTTGATCTGACGATCCATAACCGTTCTCTCCATTCTCACACTTTTGAGCGTTTCTCTAAATCCTGACCCTATATATATATATGTATATATATATATATATATATATATATATATATAGGATGAGGATCATTACAGAACACTAACTACTGCGAGAACAAAAAGAACAATTCTAAAACACTAAATTTTGGGATTTAAGTTTCATGTTTTTTTAAATTTTATGTTTCTTACATCATATGTGTATTATATATACATAAAAACCATATTTTTTGGCCTACACGTAGCATACATACATGTTGGTAATTTAACCTACACATAACCTACATATGTGTAGGTTATACAAAAAGTGAAAATTTTCCTTATTTTGTTTTGAATTCTAGTGTAAGAAACAATAAATCTTACATTTGCAGCATTCTCATTTACTTTTTAGGTTTTTAGAATTGAAAAAATAGGTGATTCATTATGTTCTCGCAATATTTTGTGTTCTGCGTAGAACCTTTCCCTATATATATATATATATATATATAAGTATCCGCTAAAATAAGAACCACCTCGAGGTGTAAGAACCGCGAGAACTTTTTGATCCGGGGCGAGGTGGACCAATTTTTTTTTTCAGAAACGTAGATGCATGTATAAAAACAACATTTGTAAAAAAAAATCAAAAAAAAAAGTCGTGGGTGTAGTTTTGAGCACCACAAGTTTGAGTTTACGGGACCCGTAAATTTTCCGGCCAGATTTACGGGTCCCGTAAACACAAACTTGTGGCACTCAAAACTACACACACGACATTTTTTTTTTGAATTTTTTTTACAAATGTTGTTTTTATACATGCATCTACGTTTATGAAAAAAAATTTGGTCCACCGCGCCCCCTACGGTGTAGTTCTCACGGTTCTTACAACTCGAGGTGGTTCTCATTTTAGCATTCCCCTATATATATATATATAGTGTAGGGTTCTAGAGTGAACAAGGGTTAACTTATGAACAAAATGAACAGATCTGGGCCCTTCATTTGTTAGATGATCAAAATTAAGGATAATGGCAAATTTGTAAATATAAAATAAAATATAATAAAGAAATGGTGCGCATAGGGGCATTTATGTAATTGTGTACTGAAACTAATTTTAGGAACCGGGAGAATATGAAGTGGTTTTGTTGAAAAGTTTCAAGATTTTCTCCTCAAACATCGCATTTCTTTGTTGTGCCTATAATCTCATTATATCTCTTTTGAAAAACAGTAGACAATTCATCTAAAAATCCTTTCTCTTAATCGACGACAAATTAGGGTTCTTCTTCCGATAATAATCATGGCGCTGCATTCCGATCAGGTTTAGCATCAAAATCGAAGCAGTGGTAAGTTTGTTTCTGGTTGTGTATGAATCAAACTTGTTTAATGTATATGTAGCCGGAAAGTTAGGGTTTCTTTAATCCGATGTATAAAAATCATTTTGAAGTTGTTTTTGTTGTTTAATCTGAAGGATATTGTCGTTCTTGTGTTTTGATTGTAGTGTATTTTGATTGTACGCTGTTTTTTAGGCATTATTTGTTGCATTTTGATGTTATACTTTTGGATTGTTTTAGATGATTGACGTTGTCTTGAAGTACACCTGTGTACGTTGTCTTTAATTTGGTTGAGATGGTAGAAAAATTCTCGATGTACACCTGTGTACAACATGGTTATCAAGGCTGATTTTTGCTCTGTTTTTTATTTTGTTGAATAATAAGTTTGATTAAACAGAATGAAGTTTGATTACACATGTGTACTGCTTGCCCAAAAGTGTTGTTTTTTTGAATGTGAATTTATAAAATGTGTGCACATGTGTACAGCGTGGTTAACAAGGCTGATTTTTGCTCTTTTTTAATTTTGTTGAATAATAAGTTTGATTAAACATAATGAAGTTTGATTACACATGTGTACTGCTTGCCCAAAAGGGTTTATTTTTTGAATGTGAATTTATAAGATGTGTACACATGTGTACTGCGTGGTTAACAAGGCTGATTTTTGCTCGATTTTTTGATTTTGTTGAATAATAAGTTTGATTAAACAGAATGATGGATTGTGCTCTATTTTTTTTATTTTGTTGAATAATAAGTTTGATTATTTGTGCGTTTAGACCGAGTACGGAAATTGAGAATGCCTTGCCACACAGGTTGGATTTTGAATGGAAGACAGACAACAACACTATGGATTGCGGGGTCGTTGTCATATGGCATATGGAAACGTGGTTTGAGATAACAGTCGAGAAGTGGGATAGTGACTTCCCACTTGATTATATGACCAAGAAGGTATGCTTGACACATTTGAGGAAGAAGTACGCATAATGGCTGAAGCAGTCGAACATGGGAAGGCGAGCGGAATAGGTTGTAATTAGTACGTCTATGTTGGTTGACAATATTAAACGTGTGATGGTATAATGTTTCCGTTTGTTGACAAAATTAAACATGTGGTGTTTTGGTGTTTTGTTTTGTTTTGAAATAGTCGAACACAAATTTAATTTTTATTTGTATAGTATTTTTGGTTATTAGATTGTTTTGTGCCACCTTACTGTACGTAATATAGGGTGATAAATAATAAATTTTATACAACACTTACACAATACACCTGTTCACAGTTTGTAACCAGAGCAAACTCAGTACACATGAATACTTGTAATATAAATATCTAAGTACACCTGTGTACAGACATAGTAAGCAGGTAAGTGCACATATGTACATGTAATATGCAGTATACAGTATACAAAACACATATTATTGAACGTGTTACACTACTTTACAGATTTATGTTTCATAATTTTCTAATAAAAAACATATTAAAAGGGGGATCATTAGTTGTAAGTAGAATGGATAAGTTGTTCATCGACGAAAATTATGGCAGACCATTAGTTGTAAGATTGCTATTTACATGCAACTACTATGCATTATACACATGTGTACTATCATGTTGGCATGTATGATCATGCAGTACACATATGTACCTTCTATATGTACAAATACGTGTTACATCAAACTGCCTGCAACTCCTGCAATTTTTTTTTATCTTTTCTATCAATTTTGTGATTCACGATCACATTTTAATTCAATCTAAATCACCGATCAACATGAATATCAAATCCAATCAGCTCAGATCCAATTTGAAAAACAACAGCAGCTCAGACTTTGAACAATCTGCAACTGGCTTTTCCGATTAATGTTCGCCGGAATCTAAGCCGTTAATGATTAAGAGTCGCCGAATCCAACTACGATACCCAGCACAACTGTCATGACGATAACTGTCGGCGACGATAGAACTGCCGGCGAAGATCGAATGAATTATGGGTATTACGAAATTATGGGTATTATGGAAGAAGTGTGTGAATGAATTCTGGGTTTATGAAGATAAATATGAACGTGATGAACTAGGTTTATGAAGATAAATATGGTTGAATTCGATTAATCTGCTGACTGGATTCAATAAATATGAACGTGATAAACTTTGAAATAATCAATTGAGATCTTCTAATTCATCATCCTAGATTAGCAAAAAAAAATATAAGAAGACAGTAACAATAATGTCGAATATACTGGATTGATAAAGATCATAATGAAATCTCATAAAAATTCCGAAAAAAACAGGAGATTGTAATTGCTATTCATTAAAGAATTTGAATTTAAAAAAAATTAAATATGGAATTACGATTATACCCTTTGAATCTTTTAATCAAATGAATGGCTGAGATTGGTTCGCACAGTTCACAAACAATGATGTTGTTCACTCATGATCCTTATCCTATATATATATATATATATATAAAGAAACATAAAAAATAAAGATGGTTGGTTTTTGCAGCCTTTGCAACCCCTAGATTAAGATCTAATTTGCAAATTACAAACAACCATCTAATTGTTGTGATTCTTAAATTAAAGGTGATATTATTTAATTTGGTATACAACTTTCACTACTAAGAAAATGATTTTATTTGTTACACACGTTTTCGACAATTTTCCCACAACTTAATACTTGCAACTAATCTGTCACAATTTTCAAACAACGAAAAAATCCCTAAAACTTTGCACAAAGTTTCGGTAAACTAGCCTAACCTATCTTTGTAGCAAATATGTCACAAAATTATAAAGTTTGCGACAAAACAATATTTTTATATATTTGTTGTTTTTGTTTGTTAGTATTAGTAATTTAATTATTTTTGTTTGTTAATATTTTTAAAAGAGTTAAACACCACCACTAAAATCGAAGAGTTAGTTAGCATTAGATTAACAAATGATCAAACTTCACTAATACAAGATGAACACCATGAACTAAACATAAAACCGATACCATGTTTTTTTTCAAAACATCTTCGTTAGTAACGTGCTAATTGATAATGATTTTTGTGTTAACATAATGCCAAACTATGTTTTTGAAAAATTAGGTACTAGTGATTTTTTTCCTCTTAAAATCCCTATTTTCCTCTCTAACCGAAAAATGATAAAAGCGACGGGAATGGTTGAGGATGTCTTAATTCAAACAAACCAAACGGTAGTGCCAACCGACTTTATCATCCTAGATGATACCCCCCCTCGTGTTGGGATAACCGTTCATAAAATCCCATTAAACCTTAGTCAACCGGAAGCAAAACAACTTACCACTTCAATTAGGGGCCGACAAAAGGTACATCAATCTTAACCAATCATTGAAATACTTAACTGGTAATGATGACCCTCTAATTGAAGATGAAGCAGAGCCACCCGATACGGAAGAAACAGAGGAACAACTCATCTAAGAGGAAGACGCCATCAAACAAACCTTTTCGGCCATTGATCTTAATAAAAAAATCTTTGCCGATGTAAAGCACTATTTTTAGGAAGACCCATATCTTTTTAGAATATGTGCCGACCAACTTATCCGAAGGTGCGTCCATGGTCAAGAATCAAGAAAGATTCTTCGCCATTGTCACGAAGGACCATATGGAGGACATCATGGAGCCACAAGCACCTCACGTAAGGTATTCGATTCAAGATTTTATTGGCCAGCCATCCATAAGGATGCATACAATTTAAATAAAACATCTGACGCATGCCAATGAACATGTATTAATCAAGAAACCTAATGCCCCAAAATGGCATTCTTATTTGTGAAATTTTTTATGTTTGGGTACGGATTTTATAGGACCTTTCCCACCATCAAAAGGGAACACATACATTCTTGTAGCAGTCGATTACATGTCCAAATGGGCCGAAGCCGAAGCTCTTCCAACTAACGATGGGAGAGTTGTGGCAAAATTCCTAAAACGATTATTCACTCATTTCGGCACTACAAAAACACTCATTAGTGATAGGGTACCCATTTTTGCAATCATCAATTAAATAAAATTTTAACAGAATATGGGGTCATCACCGTCTTTCAACCGCCTATCATCCTTAAACCAACGGTCAAGTTGAAGTAATACATCGAGGGCTAAAAAGAATCTTAGATCCTTAGGTCAAAATAAAAAAGATTGGGTAGATAAACTAGACGATGCTTTATGGGTTTTTCGAACCTCCTATAAAACACCAATAGGCACCACCCCATATAAACTCGTCTATGGAAAAAATTGTCACCTCCCAGTAGAAATTGCAAACAAAGCATACTGGGCCTTAAAAAATTTAAACCTAGACCAATAAACTTCCCGTAAAAATCGATTTTATCAGTTAAATGAATTGGATGAAATGAGAAATCAAGCATACTCCAACTCCGAAATTTATAAGGAACGCATGAAAAACATACACGATAAAATAAGAAAACCAAAAGAATTTCAGGGGGGAGATCAAGTGCTCTTGTTTAACTCGAGACTTTGGTTATTTCCGGGAAAACTTAAGTCATGGTGGTCGGGACCTTTTTCCATTACCCAAATCTTTCCACATGGGGCCGTAGAAATTAAGCCACCAAACGGTGAACCTTTCAAGGTAAACGAACAAAGGCTTAAGCTCTACAGAGGCTTCATTGAGGATGAGGAGGTTGAAGTAACTCTATAAGAGGTAGATACGTGATCGGAAAATGGTCACACGTTAATCGTAAATATGCATGTTTTTTTCTTTTTAATCATCTTGTAGGTACATTTAGAAGGCATCATCCTTGAAGTTTGGACAAAAAATAGGTAAGTACAAAAAGGGAACCCTTGGAAAAATGGTCACCCAAACGTGCATAATAAAAATTTTGTTACTGGTACTCTGACCACGGGGTCGTGCCCACTCGGCACGCCCCGTGTCCAAACGTCTAGTACCACAAACATTTTAATAAACCGGCACGGGGCTATGGTGCACTAGCACGGGGTCGTGGTCGCACTACAGATAGGGTATATAAGCCTTGTTCTTCACATTTTCAACACAAACCATGACCCGTTTCTCCAGAGCCGCTGGTTCCTGACCTTTTTCCGCCGATTTTCAACGATCTTCTGACCAAATCCGACTACAAGGTATGATTTTAACATCACAGTTAGTTAGATTAGCGCTTTACATGTAGTATAACATAAAAAAATTCGGGTAAATCTAGGGTTCTTGAAATAGGCACGTGCCGATCCCAAATTTTTGTTTAGATCTTGTTAGTAATAGTTAGTTTTAGTTTTTTGAGAAGTAAATCACAAACATTGTTGGAAAAATCGGATTGTTCATGCAGTTATTCATAAACACATGTTCTTGACTGAAAAATCTTAAATCGAAAGGGTAAAGAGGTGTTTTATGCAAAATTGACACTTAGGGTTTGATTTTTAGGGTAAACCGCGCCTAATGGACCAAAAATTTGGAATTTTTCATAGCCGGTTCGAAAACCTTAATTTTTGGGTTAACAGACGATTTGACACGGGGCCGTGGGCAGTCCAGACCCCAGACACGGGGCCGTGTCCAAACCATCTGATTTTAATTTTTTGTATAATTTTCAACATGCCAACTATCTTACTGGTTCTTTCTTGCAGGAATGGCGCCATACAAGTTTCTGATGTTCAAAACTTCTGAACTTGAATACCAGAATCGGTTTGAAGTGTTGCAAGCTAGGCATGAATAACTCCCAAGACAAGTATGCTATGATATGCTTGAAATTATTGGACAAAGGGAAAGATATGATGCTCTAGTCACTGGTCCTCTCCGTGTCTTCCTAGAGACTCGACACTGGTCTATCTATGAATATAACATGGAGTTCCTAAGCACGCTCACCTTCAACAATAATTAGCCAAATCTGTTTGACTTAGATGCGGTGCAATTTAGGTGTGGGGGTGAGTGCTACAGTGTATCAGTGGCCCAGTTCGGTGTCAACATTGGGCTTTAGACCGAGGAAGATACTGTTGAACCCAACTTCACGGAAGTTGTCCGTAAACTCCCAGACAACTTGAGACAGGCTGCTTGGGCACTAATCGGAGATGGCCATTATAACCCGAGCTCCACAAAGAGCACCAAGATTAGGGACCCGCTTATCCGCTACATCCATTGGGTCCTTAGCTGTTCTTTGTGCCAGCGGAAATATAGCGGTGGGTGGTGAACCTTCGCGAGCTCACTTGCCTTTATTGCCTCGTGAATCACCAACCCATCGATGTTGTCCACATGCTACTGAGAAACATGAGAACCAATGCCACTGAACACTCTCGCACACCCATCTTTTTCGGAGGATGGATCGCCAAACTTTTCAAGAACTACCTTAGGTGAACTACGACTTCATTCCACAAGGGTGTAAGCGTGAAGCGAGCTGATCTTGCTTTATGCCGAAGTCTGAACCTCATCATCGATTGCAACGACGAGCTAATGCGCTTCAAGGATGCACGTGGTTGGTTTTGGAACCCGAATGACCTAGATGAAATCCTTGCAATCGAAGATGTCCCTAACCGTACTCGTCACTCCGGATGTTTTCCGGGCTTCCCCTCCCAAGGCGGGGGAGACTTTCCTAACTTTCACAATTTATATAACATTATGCAGGAAACCCTCCAGGTATCGAAGGACGCCTACAGCTTAGGCCAAAGCTCAAGTAGCCGGATCGGAAGCATGGAACGCAACGTTGTCGCCATGAAAAATAACATCACCTACATCCGGGACAACATAGCGTTTCGAGACAAGGAGGAGGAGGAGAGAGGTGAGGACATGGACTCATACTAGGCGATGCTGGTGGCAGGCAGCATTGGTATCTTACAAGTTATTTTTCCTTGACCTTTGAACAATCTCGTATCTTTCGGGCTACGTCCCGCTGAACAATTTACTTCTCTGAACAATTTACTTTTCTGTATTTTTTTATTTTCTTGTGATGTGGTGGTGGTTGAACTACTTTAACTTTTGTAATTTAGGACGTTATTATGTTTGTGTTGGGTTGGGTTGGGTTGGGTTGTTGTATTGTGGTAGGACTATAGCTTATAGGTACCATGGGAGGCTTGGACACACTAAGCATAGTGGTCCCCAAGCCTGGAAAACAGAAGCCAAACAATAAAACCCAAGTTTTTAACTGAAACAGATGATTGCCACGGGGCCGTGTTCACCAGACACGCCCCCGTGCCCACATATCTGATGCTTAAAATTTTCTCCCCAGAAAGTGACACGGGCCGTGCCCACCAGGCACGTACCCGTGTTTACAACACTGTAAGTTTTTCTGTAAAACATGTTATTGACACTTTGGCATCGAGCCAAGTCCACCAGGCACGGCCACGTGCCAAGTGTCTAGTAACAAAAAAATTTCGTTATTTTTACCCACTTTTTGCACATTTAATCAAAATAAATCCTATTTGGGACACGTTGAGGACAATGTGTAATTTAAGTGTGGAGGAATGTTAAAACCTTGAATTGTTTGTCATAAAAACAAGCTTTAAGCAAAAATCTCCATGGAAAACAGCTGATCACCCCAAACATTTGTTAGTACATTACGTCTGTAGCTTCCGTCAGCATGTAGTCATATTTTGTTCTGTGTTTATGTATTTTGTCTGAATGTATGTATGTAGTTAGCAGGACAACTCAGGAATAGGGTCTGTATGTAAAAGTGTTGTTTGGGACAAGTTTAACTCGTACGGATGGCAATACGCACGTATGGCCATACGCACGGATGACTTATCCGCACGGATAAGTCATACGCGCGGATGACCACACGTACGGGTGAGTCATACGCACGGGTAGCTCACCTGCACGTACAACACTTATTAGTTTCCTGAGTCTGTCTATATATAGTAGGTCCGGTGCTACTTTGTGAGAATTTTTTGACACACGCACGGGTAGTCTGTACGTTCACCCGAACTTTGTGACTTTCAGAACGATTAATAGAACGAACAGACAAGAAGTTAAACGTTGAATTCTCTGTTGCATAAATCTGTGATTTGTCTTAATGGATTCCGCACACTAAGACGAAATCGATTCATCTAGTTCCTACGATCATATCCTGTAGCAACGGGACCAACAAGTGGTATCAGAGCATCCAGGGAGCTGAATCGAGATCAACGACACTGAATTCACCGGAATTCAAGTTCTATTCGCCGATCTAAGTCGAATTTCACCGAAGATTTGACTTCTGTTACCGATTTGATTCAAATTTCACCGGAAATTTGATAGATTTCTTCTATATCTACTCAGATTTTATATTTGTTCTTCTTTTGTCACCATAAAATCAGAAAAACTTAAAATTGAGCAAGAATTTACGGTTAAAATTTGTTAAAATCGATATCAATCAACTCGCAATCATTCAAAGTATAATCCTACTTAGTTTCATAATCAGATTGAATCTAAAACTAGATCAAATTCATCAAAAATCATGTTTCGTTGTTCGTATTTGATGACGTCGCTCACCCGTGCGGACAGCTGTCTTAACGGTTTGGATTAGTTAGTTACTGCAAGTTGTTTGCTGACATCATCCTTGTTACACGCACGGATTACAACCCGTGCGGATAACCAGAAAAGTCAAAAAGGTCAAAGCTACCCGTACGCACAACCATCCAAGCGGATCACCGTCCGTGCGGATAGACTTTGTTATCATCCGGATTCCTGTTCGAACGGATAACTATTCGGTTCAAGTGTTTGATATTTTTAGAATTTGGAAAAATTGTCTAAGTGTTTGAAAATTGTTTCAGGTACTTAAAAATGGAAGAATTCATGAATCCCTTCAGTGAGATGTATGCTTTCGCGGGTAATTCTGGAGACGATACTTCCAATCGTTCAAATGATAATCCCAATCCGAATCCAAAGAAAACTTTATCCGATGCCCTAAGTGTTGAAAGTGCATATGGTACCTACAACAAACCACCAAAGCTAATGGCAATCGAAGAATATAATCGGTGGGCAAAAAGATTCGAAGAATGGCTGAAAGCTTTCGCATATCCGAGCTGGAAGAACTTAAAGAACGGTTTTGTTTCAGAAAGACAAGATTGTGAGAATTTGTCAGAAGGTGAAGAAGTAGAGAACTATATAGCTGATAAAAAATGCATCGCTTTAATTCACCAATCCGTAAGAGAAGACATTATTTCACTCATTGGATACACAAACGCAAAAGATCTATGGGAAAAGTCAAATAAAAAATGTGTAGGAAGTGCTGAAATAATCAAAAACAAAAAGAAACTGCTGCGAAAAGAGTTTGATTTGTTCGGATGCTTAAAAGGTGAATCTGTTTGTAAAATGATTGAAAGATTCGGACACCTAAAGTTAGAATTAGCGAGGCACGGAATAAACCCTCCACAAGAGGAGCTAGTTGACAAACTGTTCGATTCACTACCAGACGAGATGGATTGGCAGTACTATGCACTGATGTTAAAGAACACAATCAAAGCTGAAAGTTTGACCGTTGACTTGCTGATTGAAAGACTAGAAAGTCATGAATTGGAGATAAAGAAAAACAAAGTTAATCATTCATCATACCAACAAAACATGGAGTTGTACTATCCAAAGAGTATGATTCCGAAGAATGTTTCTCCAAGAACTGCTTTCTCCGCTGAAAACACAAACACTTCAAGTAAAGAAAATCCAAGCTCAAACAGTGGTTTTCATGGAGGTTTTTCATCCAATACTCCAAGTCAAGGATCTTCTTCAAACTCTTCAAGTCAACAACAATCTGTTCCTAAGAACGCTTTTTCTTGCAACATTGCGATCGATTTGAAGAATGCTCAAAATTTTGATGAAGAATCGGCCAAACAGCAGATGATCTTTCTAGCATCTGTGTTGGAGTCGTACGAAGGGTTAGTAGCCGGGAAGATAGGTAATACCAATCTGACGAAAGTAGATTATGATCAGATTGATCCCGAGGAAATGGAGCTGATCGATATTCGTTGGGCAATGGCCAGTGCTGTTCGTAGAGCACAACGCTTCATGGAAATTACCGGCAGAAAGACAATTGGTGGTGCATCTACTAAGCTGGGGTTTGATAAATCGAAAGTGACGTGCTTCAAATGTAAGCAGAAGGGTCACTTCAAACGAGAATGCAGAAATGCATATGCTGATGAGTCAGAAAACCCTTTCAGAGATGATTATTACAAGAGAGCAATCTATTACCAGAACAAATCTGAGCCACCTAGATTGAAGCAAGTTGAAGACAACAAAGAGAAGTCTAGAGCTCTTGCCGTGATCCATGATGACGAAGGTTATGATTGGAGCGAACTTTTGCCTGAAGAAGATGCAGTGGGTTATGCATTCGTGACGAAGATTATTCCTTTTAAAGACATCAGAACTGAAGAAGAAAAATTCGTCAACCGAAGAATGAAAGCCCAAACCAGAATGAGTAGAATTTATAACACTTACAAAGAAGCTAAAAGAGCAAAAAGGTGGGATGCTGATAGAGAATGTTACCTTGATCCTCAAGGAAACATTGCAGTCAACCCAGATTCAATCAGTGTTGATGCTCTTACACAACAATTTGCCGAGGAAGAAGAAGCTAGACAAAGAGAATGGTGGGGAGGTGGTGAAGAGAAACAAGAAGAGAAAGATGAAAAAGTCAAAGAAGCAGAACAGAAACCAAAGTCAAAGAATGCTGATGATGGGATCATTGAGACATCACAAGAGCTAACGGCTGAGAACTTGAGGAAGATGGCTGATAAAGTTCTTGCAGCAAAAGAACTTGAGGTAGTTTCTAGTTCTGGAACTGAGTCAACAAACAAGGTCAGTTCAAATGGTATACTTGAGTCAGGTAAGAATGGTAAATCAGAAAATGACTGCAAAAATTGCATGAAAGAGTGCAAAGTTTGTAGTACAATCACTTACCTCAGTGGTAAGAAGATTGAAGAGTTGACTAGTAAAGTCAAAAGTGTTGAAGATCAAATCTTAAACCGTGATAAAATGCTGAAAGCTTCGAATGATAGATCAAAAGAATTAGCTGATAAAATTGAAAATGATAAAAATGACATTGAAAGAATAAGAAAAGAAAATGAAAAGTTGATTCTTGAAAGTCGTAAAATTTCTGAAAATTTTGAGAAGCTGAAGCGAACGGTTAAAGATTCTGATGAGAGAAACAGTAAAACAACGAAAGAAAATCTTCAACTATCAGGGGTTCTTCGTGTAAAAGAAGAGTTAATCAACCAACAACTTGATGAAATTGCAAAATTGAAGCTTCAGTTTGAAGAAGCTAAAATTGAGAATGAGCGAATTAATCTGAAACTGAGCAGTTACAACTCTGCAAGCTTTGTTTTACAACACATTGTTCCAAAACCCATTGGAAAAACCAAAGCTGGGGAAGATGTATACTGTGATGGAACAGGGGTGGGGTTTCATCAAGTTCCGCCACCTGTTCTAAACAATTTCTCAAAGAAGCAATCAGGGTTGGTTAATGATGATGTTGAACCAAATGAGATAAAACTGCCAGAATCAATTGATGTGACATTTTCTTCATCATCTTCATCCGATGACAGTGTTCAAACTGAGATCATAAAAGGCATGGCTGAAAGTGTCTTGGATAGTGATTCGACTGAAGATGAAGAATGTTTTCTGAACAATTACATTCCGAAACCAAAATCTAAAAACAACTCAAATGATGAACCGGGTCTTGTGATGTACAAGATGTCTGGTTCTGATAAGTTGTATTCAGACTTTGAGTTTCCTCTGGAGAATGTTAATGTGAACAAATTGAAATTTTTTTTCAAACTTGTTGAAATTGACTTGTCTGAAGTAGACAGTTTGAAACAGACAAAGAGACAAATGAATTTTGAGAAAGATAAAGCTTACTATAAGAAACCTGTTATTCCACCACGTTTTTCTAACAACAATCAAAATAAATGGTCGGGAGGATATCAGGGTGGTAAGAATTATCAGAAAAGGAATGTTCAGAACAAGAAGTTTGTTGTGAAAAAGGTGTTTGTGAACAGTTCAAGTTCACTTTCTGAGGAGGAATCTGAAATCTTTTTAAAATCAAACAAAGAGTTCTTTGAAAAGAAAGCCTCACAGCCTCAGTCTGAAGGCTCAAGTCGGGTAATTGACACCCGAACATGCTTCAAATGTAATCAAGTTGGACATATTGCACGAAAGTGTACCAACTTGAAGCCTAAGACTGAAACTGTGAAGAATTCTATCAAGAGAGATGTTGTGAAAGGAAAGGCTCCATTGATTGTTGAGAAAAATGTTTTGAGAAATGATAACACCAAGATCAAAACTGAACCTGTTAAGAATTCGGTAACTAAAAATAATAAATTTTACCAACGGGTTGCCTCACCTCAACAAACATGGAAGCCAAAAGTTGTTGAAAAGAAAGTTGATTCACCAAAGGTGTCTGAAACTGAAAAATCATCATCTTCTACCAAGAAGAAGTATGTACCTTTGAAGTTTTATGAGAAACAGAAATCGACTTCTGAAAAGAAGTATGTGGTGAAGAAAAATCAACCAGCTAATCACCCTCAAAAAGACGAATTTTTCTTATTAAAAGAGGTTGAAGTTGGAACTGCTGAAAGCCTTAAAATGAATGATATAAACTTTCCACCACTTTACACAAAAACAACTCATCTTAATTTCAAGTTACCTGAGTCAAAAGAGGCTTGGGTAGCATCAAAATCTCATTAAATGTTTTTGACATGTGCAGGAGCTTCCGAGATCCATTTCACGTTGGATTATGGATAGTGGAGCTTCTCGGCACATGACTGGAAAGACAGCGCTGCTGTATGATGTCAGAAATATTAATGGAGGTTATGTAGGGTTCGCGGGTAACCAAGGTGGTAGAATTGTTGGTGAAGGAACGTTATCCAACGGGATTGTCACGTTTGAGAGAGTTAACTACATTGCTGAGCTGGAAAATAATCTGCTAAGTATCTCGCAGATTTGTGACCAGATGTATACTACTCACTTCACAGACAAAGAGTGTTTGATTTTGAAACCAGGGTTTGTTATTCCTGAAGAATGGATCATCATGAGAGCTCCTAGAGTGAATGATCTGTATGTTTTAGACATGACTGTAGCAACTACAACAACGGGTCAAGCACACTGTTTTGTTTCAAGAGCAACGGAGAAAGAATCAAAGTTGTGGCATCGAAAGATGGGGCACATTCATCTTCGCAAAATGAATCATCTTGTACACAATGATTTGGTTCTGGGAGTTCACATTAAAGGTTTCCATCTGGAACAAGAGTGCATTAGTTGCATGAAAGGCAAGCAAAAGAAAAAGTCACACCCCACAAAGCAAGTCAATTCAGTCTCAAGACCTTTGGAGAGACTTCACATGGATTTATTTGGTCCTGTGAATGTCAAAAGCATTACCGGAGAACTTTATTGTCTTGTGGTTACTGATGATTATTCCAGATTCTCATGGGTGTTATTCTTGAAGTCGAAAGAGGAAACGTTTGACAGGTTGAAAGAGTTATTCAGAAAGATTGAAAATTTGTACCAAAGGCGTATCAGAAGAATTAGAAGTGATAATGGTACTGAGTTCAAGAACAACAATATGGAAGAATATTGTGATGAAAGAGGTATCTTGCATGAGTTCAGTGCTCCGTATACTCCGCAACAGAATGGAGTCGCAGAACGTAAAAACAGGACACTGATTGAAAGGGCCAGAACAATGCTTGCTGATTCAAAGTTACCGATAAATTTCTGGGCAGAAGCTGTTTCCGCCGCATGCTATACGCTCAACAGAGTTCTAACCGTCAAGAAATTCAACAAAACATGCTTTGAGTTGATCAATAACCGAAAATCGAATTTGAAGTATCTTGAACCGTTCGGGTCACCCTGTACTATTCTAGAACCTTTTGGAAAGATGGGTCCGAAGAGTTTTGAAGGAATATTTGTAGGATATGCAAGTCCTTTACGACGAGTCTTCGTTCCAAGTCTGAAGCGAATTATTGAAGCTCAAAATGTTGATTGCCAAGGTCACACAATGCCTCCACAGAATCCGGGCGACTCATGGCGTTTCAACTATGATGTTTTGTGGGAGTTATTTAACATGGAAGAAGAACCAGAGTTCTTTGATGAGTTGGATATTCTTAGAGAATATGAAGACGAAAGGTTTCCAGCAGAATCTTATCGAAAACGACAAGCTTCGATTGATGATGAGGCGGGTCCAAGCAATGCTGGAGAACATGACGATGTTGAAAATGATGTTGCTCAAGAAAATCAGACGGTAGACAATAACAATCAAGAATCTGAAAACAGACCAATATTCGATCATGATAATTCAGACTCTGAGGGGGAGCTAATCCAGTTTTCAAATCAAACTATTCCAGTCAGTGAACAAGTTGCTGATCAAAACGGTACAAATTTGGAGAGTGAAGTAGATGTTTCGGGCGAGGTGATGCCAATAACGCTTTCTTATCATCCGGAGGAACTGATAATCGGAGAACTGCAATCAGGCGTCCACACTCGAAGACAGCTTGATCAAGGGCTTACATGTTTTTACACAACAGTTGCTCCTTTACAAACTGAATTCTCAATAAGTTGTTTTATTTCGCAGATAGAACCAAGGACGTACAAAGAGGCGCTTACTGAAGATTCATGGGTAAATGCAATGCAGGAGGAGTTAAGCCAATTCGAGAAGCTTGGCGTATGGAAGCTAGTAGATTTGCCCGATGGTCACCGAAAGATTAATACCAAATGGGTGTTTAAATGCAAGAGGGATGATCGAGGTGTTATCATTCGAAACAAAGCTCGACTCGTTGTCCAAGGCTTCAGTTAGCAGGAGGGGATAGATTTCACCGAAGTATATGCCCCTGTCGCAAGACTTGAAGCTATCAGAATCTTCCTTGCATTCGCATCATGGAAAGGATTTAAGGTTTTTCAGTTAGATGTGAAGTCGGCATTTCTCTATGGCAAGGTGAAAGAGGAGGTTTATGTCGGACAGCCATCGGGCTTCACCGACCCAATTCACAAAGATAAAGTTTATCTCCTTGACAAAGCGTTGTACGGCTTACATCAGGCCCCGAGAGCCTGGTATGAGACCTTGTCTCAACATCTGTTAGCCAACCACTTCACTCGAGGAAAAATAGACGCCACTCTTTTCACAAAAGAAGTCGACGGGCATCTTCTGATTGTCCAAATTTACGTGGACGACATAATTTTCGGGTCTACAAATGAACAACTCTGCAAAGATTTTGAACAAGTTGTGAAGCAGAAGTTTGAAATGTCTTCAATGGGTGAGATGAAGTTTTTCTTGGGACTTCAAGTTGATCAACTTCCCGAAGCAACTTTCATACATCAAACAAAATACGTTCATGACGTTCTGGAGAAATTCGGGATGTCAGGAATGTCACCAATGACCACCCCATTAGCGATGAATCATGGGATAAACCCTGATCTCACCAGAGAGAAGGTAGATGAAACACTGTATCGCTCCATGATCGGCTCGTTAATGTACTTGACGGCATCAAGACCGGATATTATGTATCCAACCTGCCTCGCGGCTCGATTTCAGTCAAATCCTAGAGCTTCGCACATGGTAATTGTGAAAAGGATTCTACGCTACCTGAAAGGAACTCCATCTCTGGGGTTGTGGTATCCAAAAGTTGGCGACTTCAAGCTCGAAGGATATTCTGATTCTGATTTCGGATGCTGCAAAGTGAATGCTAAATCAACAACAGCGGGGTGCCAGTTCTTCGGACCACGATTGGTCACCTGGCAATGCAAGAAGCAGACCTCTGTCGCTTTATCCACTTGTGAAGCTGAATATGTATCTGCTAGCAGCTGCTGCTCTCAGATCTTGTGGATCCAGCAACAGATGCGAGACTATGGTTTGCAATTTCTTAACACCCCTATCTTTGTTGATAATGAGGCAGCAATTAACATAACAAAAAATCTTGTTCATCACGCTAAAACAAAACACATTGAAATTCGTCATCACTTCATTCGAGACTGTTTCGAGAAGAAGTTGATACGAATAGAGAAAATCCACACCGATGAACAAAAAGCTGACTTACATACCAAAGCATTTGATAAAACTCGCTTTAAATATCTTTTGAAACTTAATGGTATGAAGTTGCTATCGGATGCGGAGGAAATTGTTGGCGTTGATGAAGGTGCCACTGTAGATGATGTTGAGAAACAATCTGCAATGGTTTGTCGAATTTTTACTTGTTTTGGTTTTTAGGGGGAGATAGTAGTTTTATTTTCAGAAAATACAAAAACAATAAAAAAAATTCGAAAAAGCCAAAAACATTAGAAAATTTCAAAAACCCAAAAACATGATAAAATTTCAAAAAGTGTTTGTGTAAAAAAGGGAAAATGATAGTACATCAGCTAGACGGTTACTGTACGCTAAAGAAATGGAAAGTTCAAATATGTTAAACAGTCTCACTAATGATGTGTCGATAGGTTTTTACACATTTAGTAGATTTGTTCGGGATATAAACCTAAAATCTTACTTGCTTATTTCGTGGGGAACACCATTTGGATATATAGGTAACCCCTGAAATCTCGTTTGAAAGGTTTCATAATCTGATATACTAGGTCTTTATTCTCAATGATGCCTGGGGTATTATTCTGGGACTTCTGCTGAACGGTAGTTCTGACCTAGTCCCTGGATAATACTTTCTGCAAATGCTTGAAACATAGCATTAAACCCTCAGCATGCTGAAACAATAAAATTGATAATCGCTGCTGTTGTAGCAAAAAGATCCTCTAAAGGGGACACACCTTAAAGTCGAAGCCGATATCTCTCTACGTATACGGAAGTATCGACCTGAGATCCCTCGGCCCTCGCATACCTAATTTATGTACAGATATCATTGATGTATACTCACCTGTAAGACTGATTATTGAGATTCTAGATACGGGAGTATATTCAAGAGGTGGGACACACGTATAAGTTTAAGTCTCTAAAACACTTCAACTGTATCCTGAACAGATTGAAATGTGTGTAAGAATTTAAGATGGATCAGTATATCGACAATCGAGGTGAATTGTTTAATGTTTGGTACTTGTAACTTGTCGGAAGCTGATATGATTCCCTAACACGCTCACCAAAAATATGTTTGTAAATAGTTTACATTTACTGATTTTATATTTCTGTTCTATTTGCTTCATTAAAAAATTCAAAAATTTTTTTATTTTTATGCTTTATTTTCCGACAAACCAAAGTGGAGAGTTGATCTTCGGATCCGAAAGTGATAGAAGATGCAGGAAGTTTCTGGATTGGAAGATGAGTTTGGAGCTAATCATGACTAATCTGTAAATGAAAGTGTGAAACACAAGTTCATTAAGTTGATACTTGTAATTTTTCAGAAAAAAAATGTTTGAACAAAATTTTCAAAAGTCAGTATGTTTTGTTTCAGGTCAACCAAGGTCATTAAGTTGGACTTGGTCGACAATCTAAGTTCCTTGGGTCATTAATTTGAACCAAGCAACTTAAGTGGATTTCTAAAATCTGACAGAAGTTGAAAAAAAAAATCAAAGTTTTCATTGAAAAAGTAAAGTGTGCTTCATTCGGATGTTCATCCGGACGGGTAGCCATACACACGGATGGCACTGCGCCCGGGTGACCATACGTGTCTGATGTTAGTATAAATAGAGGGTCAAAGAGTCAGTCAAAGCTATACGCACGCACAACACTCTTTCTCTCTCACACTTTGACTTTCTGATTTCGGAATTCTTTGCACGGATCGTTGTTTTCGTTGGTTAGCACAACATTAGCAATGGCAAAGGTATGATTTTCTAACTCAAATTTGCAATAATCCATTGTTTAATGTCTGTTCATAGCGTAACTGTTCTTTCGGAACCTTATATCTCAGATCTAGCCTGTGTTAGTTCGATTTGTCATGAATAAATGATAAGATTTTGTTCAGAATGATTAGATCTAGGATTTTACCGGATTAATTTGTGTTATAACATGTTAAGATCTGTTAGATCTGATGTTTGAACGGTACGTAGTGTCGCCTAGGTTTTTGTTAAATTGACCTGTGTATAGGACATTTTAGGCATCGTGGAACATAGGGTTTTGATCGTATTAACATTCTCTGTGTAGATCTATGTTCAATTTTAGATTTTGTCATTGAAATTTTTTTGATGTTCATAAACTGTTCTTCATCTGTGACTTGTATCCGCACGCACGACTTGTACGTGCGTATGGCAATCAGTGGCAAGTTATGCTGTACGCACGTATGGTAGTCCGTAGCTATGTCATGTTGTACGCACGGATAACAATCCGTGGTAAGTAATGCTGTACGCACGTATGGCAATTTATGGCAAGGACAGGCTGTACGCGTGCATGGCAATACGTGGCAATGCTATGTTGTACGCACGGATGGCAATCCGGGGATATGGTATGTTGTACGCACGGGCAGCCATACGCGGTGTAGACAAGTTGTCCACACGGACAACTCATCCGCACGGACAAGTTATGCATACGGATAACCATTCAAGTGGCATATCATGCAACAAGTTTTTTTTACAAAATATTTTTGAGATCCCAAAATTTTTAAAATGAATAAAATTTCTGCAGGAATGGGATAAAGCTCATAATATATATTGTATTTTGGATGAAGTGTATACCGAAAACACAGTAGTTCAAGATATTGCAAAATTTTTGAGGGAAAGTAGAGTTTCTAAGGCTTTAACTGATAAGACAGTAGTATATGAATCGCATGTGAAACGTTTTTGGACTGCTGCAAGATACGAAGAAAGTGATAAGACCATTTATTCAGCTGTATCAAAGAAAGATGAGAATGGAAGAGATGTAGATTTGGAGATGAAAGTGACAGTTGGTGTTATAAGGAGAGTGTTGAATTTAGGAGACAATGATAGTGATCCAACCATAGTTTCTGAACGTCTAGTAAAAGGATTGTGGTGTAGGATGGGTTTTGCCGGGAGTGTGAATGGAAGAATGCAAAAGACAAGTTTTAGCCATGCTTATAAGTTCATGATTCATTGTGTACTTCATGCTTTGTCACACATAAAAGGTGGATATGATGAAACTCAAGATTACATCATGAATATCATTGCATGTCTTGTACTGAACAGACCATACAATATCTCTCAAGTAATTTTTGATCACATGTCTGAGAATGTAAAGGATGGAAGCAAGAGGTTCCTTATGTATCCTAGGTTTGTCCAGATGTTGATAGACGATCAGTTTCAAGGTTTAGAAAAGAAAAGTAGTGACATTTTGGGCCTGAGACACATGACACCAGATACAATCAGCAGATTGATCAAAGGTCCAAATCCTGGAGCAAAGAGAATGATATGCAAAATTTCAAATCCAAATTATGTAGCTCCAGAGAATGATGCGTGGAGACATGAAGACAGCAATTCTGATAATGAAGATGACAAGATGAGTTTGTTCTATAAGAAGGATACAAGATGGTGGTGTGTCAAAGATGGAAAAAGGAAGAGAACTCCAAAGACATCC
Source organism: Helianthus tuberosus (assembly GCA_030545235.1). NCBI lineage: Eukaryota > Viridiplantae > Streptophyta > Magnoliopsida > Asterales > Asteraceae > Helianthus > Helianthus tuberosus. The sequence goes on along the minus strand of JARYGA010034469.1, from coordinate 33,213 downwards.
CCTGCAGTTTCTGTTCCAACGAATGTGAAAAAGGGTATTATGAAAGGGGGAGTCACAAGGAAATTAGAATTTTATATTGTGAAAATTTCTAATAAATGCGTCAAATATCTGTTTTGCAGGGTCTTCTAGAAAACAACAGCACAAGTTGATAGATGAAAAAGTTCTGGAGCCGTCAGCTGTTATTCAAGAAGGAACTGAGTTGTTATCACAATCTCTTGAAAGTTTCTTAAAGAAGAATGAGGATGCTGCTCAAGGAGTTAAAGATCAAGAAGGTGTTAAAGATCAAGAAGGAGTCATTCAAGATCTTTCAAGTGATGATGATTCTGAAACCACAATATCAGAATCTGAACTTGATCCACTTACTCTTGGCAAAGGAAAAGTTCAGTTGAAGAAAAGGTCTCCAAAGAAAAAAGGGATCAGACGAAGAAGACTTAACTTATGATCTTGAGAATCCAAAGAAACAAATCAAGAAAAGAAAAGCTGTTGTAGCAGGTCTCATTCCAAGAAGTGTTCGAGCAAGAAAAGGAGAAAGTCAAGTTCAAAAGGAACATGATGGCAAAGATACTCAACATGTTGAATCTCCTCAACAACAAGAAACAGAAGCAGAAAAGCAGACTAGTCACGATAACTACGTTGAAGTTACTGATACTGGAGTCTTTTCCTCACAATTTCCAAATGTACCAGAAACAATAGAGATTCCAGAATCGTCCTCACGGCCAAAAGATTCAGATGATTTCTTTAGCCATATGCCATCTGCTTCAGGTGATCCTTTGGAAGATCTGAATTTTGATGATGACTTATTCAACAATGAAGCAGTAAGAGTTCTTGCAAAGAAGGTCAAAGATCTTGAGAAAGAAAAAGAAAAGGCTGAAAGTGAACGTGATCTCTTAAAAGAGCAAGTGAAAAAGATAATGAAAGCTCATGATCAACTTAGAACGGTGATAATCAAGGATGAACGCACTATGAAGAAGATAAAGGAAGATGGTGAAAGTAATACTAAAGTGATTGAAGCTCTTCTGGCAGAAATCTCTTCATTGAACAAGAATCTCCAAGATGTAAATCAAACACTCAATCAGGTGGTCAGTAAAATGAGTGAATCTACTTCAAACGAAATGAAAACAATGAAGTTGGAGATGGAAGCCATGAAAGCTGACAAAGAGATGAAATATGAACAACTAAAGATGTTATATTCTGTTGTGGAAAATCTTTTGAAGAAGGATGTTCATGCTGCTTACAATGAAATTGAAGTAAAGAAAGTTGAAGAGAGAAGACTTGAAAGAGAACGAAGACTGGCTGAGGATGCTATCCAAAAGAACAAAAGTATAATTGAAGATGTTCAAGAAGCTGGTGGTTCTTCTCTTCAAGGTGATGCTGAAATGATTAATGCTGAACATGTTCAAGAACAAGTTGCTCAAGAACAACATGTTCAAGAACAAGTTGTACATGATCAAGATTTCATGTTAGTTGGAGAACCTTCTCAAGTCATTGATTCTGAAGAGATTATTCGTAGAGTTGCTGCTGAACAAAAGAAGAAAAAGTCCAAAGAAGTGATGCTACTTGAATGGAAGACAAAGCAGTTTGTTCTTGTTGGTAAAGCTGAAACTGTGCTACTCAACGTAAAAGATGGTCTCTACAGAATGAAAGTTATGAAAAGGAGAAAAGAAGCGAAGAAGGCTCGGGGTGAAGAAGTTAGTGATTCTGATGAAGAACTTCTTGTAGATGATGGCGAAGATGAAGATGAAGATGAAGAGAAAAACGACGATGATGAGAAAGACGATGATAACAAGAAAGATGATGATGATAAGAAGAATGATGACGATGATCAAGGTTCGTCAGGATTGATTGTGAAGGATCATATTGATGAACAAAGGATAGAGGAGTTTCTGAATGATCAAATCAACGAACAAGAAGATGATGATCATCAAGAAACTTCCACTTCTGGAAAGCAACACTCAGATCAGGTATTCCTCTCAAATCCCACTGTCATTTTCTTACAAGATAAAAGTCAAGAGGTGATTGAGGTTAGTAGAACAAGGGAAGAAATGTTAGAGGAATTGGGGTTGCAAGAAGGAAAATTTAAGTTCGATATTGAAGATGAAATTCCTGAAACTTCTGAAGTTGTATTTGAGACAAGATATGCATTTGAAGCTGATAATTACAACGATGTAATTGTTGAAGATGCTTCAGACTCTTCTGATGATGAAGTTCGTTTTCATTATTCTGGGATTGATGCAACATTTCCTTCATTGTCGGAAATGTTCAAGGATCGAAATGAAGATGAAATTAGAAGGAAGATAGTGGAGAAGGTGTCTGCAGAAGGTATTCCAAATACTATACCAAGAGAAAATCTTGCAGAAGAAAGAAAGAAATGGTATAAAGTCATGCCTAAAGAGAGAAAGAAACTACAGGCATTACAATTTTTTTAAGCACGACAAAGAACTCTCTTGGGGTGACATTCTCTCATGGGGATATTTGGAAGATTTAAAAGTTTATGCAATCAGAAGAGAACAGGGAGTGCAGTATTTTGAGTTCTTGTCAGATATCAAAACTTTGCCTTGGTGGGATATGGATGAGCTGGTAAAGACAAAGAACATCAAAGAATTCTATCATGGGTTAGATGTGAAGCAGCACGATCAGAGATTATGGAATTATGTGAAGCTGCAAGCTGAGAAAAGATATCCTGATTGGAAACCACACTTTCCTCAACAGATTGTCAGAATCTTAGAAAGTGGTGAGAAGGATATTACTCTGGATATCAAACCTCCAAGTTGCTTAAAGAATATGCCGTTAAGTGCAATGGAGCAAGATTTCCACGATGAGTTTGAAGGATGGTTGTATAATCAAACTACAGCTGAAGCAATAATCTCGTTAAATAACAAGTCCACAGGAGAAGCTAGAAGGATATGTGTGTTAGATCCTATGTGGCTTGTTAACTGCTCAAAGAAGGATATCGATTGTTTGTTCTATAACAAGATAGTTTACGAGAGACCTGATAGAGAGCAAGCTTTGCAATATCAAAAGGTTGTGGATGTTTGTTACGCAAAAGACATCAACTCTGGAAGATACTGGAAGACTAAATGGAGAGATCTAGAGATTGATGAGTTCTTGAAAGTATACAAGCGTGAACAACGTTCAAAGAAGATTGCTGAAAAAGCTGCTGAACGGGGAAGACGTAAATTGGGAATTGTTCCTCCAACAGATCAGACACCAATTGAATCTGAAGAAAACAAAATTCCAAGATGGGAACGAAAGCGTGATGGAGATCCTGTCTACAGACATTGGTGGTTGACTGAGGGAAGACAAAAGAGAAAAAGAATGTTGGAGGAAAGAGCACAGAAAAGAAGAGAGAAAGCGCGTGCGCGAAGACGCAACAAAAGGAATTAAAAGACTATGCTGGAAGGTACTACAGCTACATCCGAGGGGGAGTCTGTTAGTACATTACGTCTGTAGCTTCCGTCAGCATGTAGTCATATTTTGTTCTGTGTTTATGTATTTTGTCTGAATGTATGTATGTAGTTAGCAGGACAACTCCGGAATAGGGTCTGTATGTAAAAGTGTTGTTTGGGACAAGTTTAACTCGTACGGATGGCAATACGCACGTATGGCCATACGCACGGATGACTTATCCGCACGGATAAGTCATACGCGCGGATGACCACACGTATGGGTGAGTCATACGCACGGGTAGCTCACCCGCACGTACAACACTTATTAGTTTCCTGAGTCTGTCTGTATATAGTAGGTCTGGTGCTACTTTGTGAGAATTTTTTGACATACGCACGGGTAGTCTGTACGTTCACCGGAGCTTTGTGACTTTCAGAACGATTAATAGAACGAACAGACAAGAAGTTAAACGTTGAATTCTCTGTTGCATAAATCTGTGATTTGTCTTAATGGATTCCGCACACTAAGACGAAATCGATTCATCTAGTTCCTACGATCAGATCCTGTAGCAACGGGACCAACAACATTTTTGTCAAAATTTTTCATTTTTTTACTTATCTTGGGTTACTTGGGTAAAATAAGTTCTAAATATTATGTTTTTACTAATTTACACCTGATAACGTCGTGACAAAAAGAACCAATTAAGAAATTATAAAAACGGGCATAATAAATCTTTGTAAAATTCGATTATACATACATTTTTGTACTATAACCCTTTTTTCTCACAAAAGTGAGTTTTGAGCCTTTACCGACCATATAAATACACATCTATACTAATTTCTCAAATTTTCATTTCTTGTGTGAATAGCCCATTTGGTTCTTACAAACCTAGAACTTACCAAAGTGATACATTCCAAATCTTTACCGACAATAATCCGAGTAAGTAAACGATACAGGCATTAGGACTAAACCCATTTTTCATTTTAAACCTTTATTTTTTTTCTTTACCCAAAAACATCCCCTTAGATAAACCCCTTTGAGCATTAAACCATTTGTTTCGAAACCCGCAAAAATATACTTTTGCAAAAACAACCACCCGTCACCCCAAAAACCAATTTATATTTTGACACCCCTTGTTTTTAGTAAAATACGGTTCTTTTGAAAATAATATAAAAAGAAGTGACTTAGTTTAATAAAAAAAATCATCTATAGCTACTTGAAATAAATAAGCAGAAATTATTGCTTATAAATATGTAGTTTATAACTAACTCACAAATAAATTTTCAAAAGAAAACCGATATTTTACATTTTAGCCACTTTCAATAAAGAACACCTACCCGAACCAATACATACCCTTTTAAAGCCCTCTTGATATTTACAAGGATTAAACGTCAAAAGGAGGAGGTTTGATTGTTTGTCAAGCCTATAGTAGGAGTAAGTTCCAAACCGGGTCCGAGCGTTTTCACTTATACATCTTCGGTCGAGTGTTGAGGACCACTAGTGAGGTGTGTAAATTTGTATATAACTAATTAGAATTTTATAAAGGCATGTTATGCCCAAAACTAATAATTTTTGTTAATTTGTGTTTTAAATAAATATTGACGAATAAGATTGTAAATAAAATAAAAACAAAATAAATTTAGAACTTGGATTCCCGACACTCTAAAGGTAAGCCCGAAAACCTTCTCTTCTACCAATTCATTTGGGTGTGTAAGCAACATTTTAGAGTTTTGTTTAAGAACAAGCAAAGATTTAATTGTGAGGGTATTTGATGTGTGTAAAATAAATAAGGCGTAAAATCACCCTTTTTCAGTACTAATGTTGGAAAAAGCATGTTTCTTTGTTTCCTTTTAATTTACAGGATCAAAAGAGCTTAAATGCACAAAAGGAACATAAATGCAAAGAAGAAGGATTGACACAACTCGCCAAGCCTACATCCACATCCAAACCAACAAAAATAACAAAAACAGAAGCTTAGGCATGGGGCCGTGCCCCGTCAAGATTCCCTGCAGAAAAAGACACGAAGAAAAGACAAACCAACAAGGGGCCGTGCCAACTCAACCTGGGCCGTGGTCAACTCTAAGATTCGCAGAATCTGAGATAGTACAACAAGTACATTCACCACGGGATGTGCCGTTGACACACGGGGCCGTGTCAGTACAAGAACTGACACTACAGTTAATGAAGGCCATGGGGTCGTGCCAGGTGGGCACGACGATGTTGATGCTCTGTTTCTAGCTATAAATAGGGGTGCTTGGTTTCATTCCAACTCATCCCTTAGCAAACCACTTTTCTAACACTTGCCACCACTCCACCACCACTACAACACCAACACCCACTCCCATCATCTATTATTCATCATTTAGAGTGTGTAGTAGTCTCGGGATCCAAGATCGATCATAAGAGTTCTTGTCAAACAAAGGCCATGCTTGGCTAAACTCTTACATCACTTGGTGAAGATAAATCTTTTATGTATTACTTTTGATTTCCAACCTTTGGCAAAATTTTTATTTGGGTATGTATTAATGACTTTAATAACTAGTTTTCGATATTGAAGGTGAATTTTACTTAATCTGTTGGGTCAAAATGGAGAATGATGTTATCAATTAGGCCAACATTTATTTAGTGTATTTATTTTTTTGTGTAGGATGTCGTTTTTAGTTATTTTAGTCGGGTGTTTTAGCGAGTTTAGTAGGTTTTCCAAGCAAGAGGCGGCTTGCTTGGAGGACAAGGCTCAAGGGCTATATATAGAGTACTACACCTCACTTGGAGGGTGTGCATTTGGGAGCCACCACCCCTGGGGAGCTCACCCGGGTGGATGATTATCTTTGTATCTCTTTAATCTTATCAGTCAAAATATCTTTGTTTCAATCATTAAAGTTTCTATCTTTTTTTGTCGATAATCATTTGTTCTTGGCTCGAATCACCCGTCTCACTATTTTTCACCGAACCGAGACTGAAATCGGATCGTTTCGGACCAATTATTTGGTATAAGAGCCTCGGTGGCTCGTTTCAGTTTTCGGTTCGGTCGGATCTACCCTGAAAATCTGCCGGAGACGTAAAACGGATTGTAGATTTATATTTTTTAGGTAGTTTTAGATCTAGGGAGCTTATGTTGATGTTGTTTTCAGATCTGTGACTTTAATGTTCATTCAGTCAAGATCTGAGCTTGTGAAAAAGTAAGAAAGCAGTGAGATGGAGGGAGAAGCTGGTGTGGTATGTTGATGCAGTTTTCAGATCCTGCAACCTTGTTGATTCTGGCGTTTTTGTTCATCCAACTACACACTGGTGAGTGTGTGTTGTAGAGAGGAGAGAGAACGATTGAAATGGAGTAGAATGAATCTGGTTTGATAGGTTCTTAAACGGAAACTCGTCGGAGATCGGCGCGCCGGTGCAAGAAAACGACGCGCCGCCGGAGGTCAACGAAGATGAGATCGTCGATAAGTACAATGACGTAATTTACGAATGAACTATTAACAGCAGGTGACCGGTAAACATAACATTACCGAGCTTCACTTGGTGGCATGATGTGGTGATGAGATGGAGGTTAAACGGATTCTCGATGAGATTAATGAGCAAATGTTGAGGTGCTGAACGATTTCGTTTGAGAAGGGATTATTGATGATGACGGTGCTTGCTAGCACTTAATGTTTTACAGTTATGAAGGAGTTCTTGGGGTGTTCTATGGTGGAAGATGGATGACGATTACAGTGGCGGTACAGGGTGGCGGTGCTGTGTCTAGCGTCTTTCAGATAACGGTGTGGCAAGGTGGTTAATTACAGGTCTTCAATGATATGGTAATGGTCGTAGATCGTTGTTTTCGGCCGGTGAATAACTTCCGGTGATGGCGGCTGACGCAATGTCCGGTGAAGTCGACTGAATAACATTTGCGGCTAGGGTTCACGAGAGTTTCTTGCATGGAAATGACCCAATGATTTTCTGATGATTACCTGGGCCCATGTGTGAATAAGTTTTATGATGTCAGGTGCAAGGTGCAGAATTGGTATGGTCAAGAGGAGTTTCAATCAATAAAGTTTCTATCTTTTTTGTAGATTATCATTTGTTCTTGGCTAGAATCACCCGTCTCACTATTTTTCACCGAACCGAGACTGAAATCGGATCGTTTCGGACCTATCATAATCATTTCTTCATGTTTTGTTGATTCACTCATTCGTGTCTTTACGGTCTATATAAAGCACGTTAACTGCCTGGAAGGGGGTTAGAAGGGTGTTTGGGTAAAAAATTTCTGTCGTTCAGTGTATAGATCCTGTGAGGAACTAATTCAAGCTTAATAGCACTTCCCTTGTCTATAAACTACTATTAAAACATTAAACCGACCTTGCGGGACTGTATCCTTGCTGACTCAGACCAATAGGTTGAGGGTAACGTTGCTTGGAAGGGGCCTACCACTTTTCGCGTTAATAACTTACTTTATTGTTTTTCAATAATTCGACCTTGCGGGGTTGTATCCCTGCTGACTCAGACCAATAGGTTGAGGGTAACGCTTCCTGGAAGGGGGCCTACTACAATAACTTAAAGATAATCTCTTAAAAATCCCAAAGTGCCGAAATCATCAAAGGATACATAAAAGAGGAATTGGAACCAAGTGATGCCTTCTTGTCTATTTGTTTTCCGTATATTGTTATTTTCCTTTTCTAGTTTCACTTTTTATAATTCTCAAAACTTTTTATCAAAATTTGGTTAGATTAGACGTTAACGATAAGCCGGTACTAAAAGCTCTTGTGTCCTTGGACGACCTCGGTATCTTGCCATCACTATACTACGTCCGCGATTGGTGCACTTGCCCTAATGTGTGTGTGATAGTATTATATTGTGTTTTATAAATTTAAAGCTTGATTCGCGAGTAAAACGTGCTTAAAATATATCTAAAAATTATACACACCCGCACACACGTCATTCACTCGCCAACCTTTGTTGACCCAAAAACTATTTTTTACACATGATACAGGTGAACATGCTTGAAGAGAAGATTGGACATAGGATGGGACTTAGTTAACAAGAAACGGATTAATGTAGTTTATTCGTTATGAACAATGTCTTATATATGTAATTATTTATTTAGATTATTGTGCTATGTGAAACATTCAACATTGATTAATGATTATTTAAAAAACGTAATAGCAAGTCATAAGCTTTGGATACACCAGATAATTCACCGATCACTATTTCGTTGCGGGTCGGGTGTGATAGATTGGTATCAGAGCCAATGACTTTAGGGATATATAATAGGTTATTAGACCCTTAGAACCTATATTTTAGGCAACTAGGACCTATGTGCTTATGTGATTTCTTGTTTCATTTAACTTATGATTTGCTATTGCTCACACATTTAAATTCCTTTCATTCCACACACAAACGCATGCAAGCACTCTGTTTGCTACTTGAGTATGTGATACATGCAATGTGTTATAATCGTGTCATGAAGTCTACCTATATGTTACATATACATATGTCATCCCACCTGAAATGTACCAAACGAGACTTCTAAAATCCTTATTTCTAAGTTCTCGATTCCTCTAAATTCTCAAAACATTTCCCTCCATTTTCCAAATATATTTTTATGTTATGCAAACTTTTGTGATGTTTTTGTTTTCATATCTCATCAAAGTGAGTTCATGTGACGGGCATGTAGTAACTAGAAGGGTTCGAGTACTGGTAGTCGAGACGTCCTATCTAGGATTGGCATTCATATAAATCTGAATTAACATACCAGTTTGCCTACCTGGGGACTAACGATGAGAGAACGAAGCACCTATTAGGCCAAAGCATGCCACACTAAACGTCTTGTGAACTAACCCCACTATGAGTTGTCACCGTGTCCACACCAGGATACCATCCGACATCCATACATTACATTCATGTTTCTCGATTTTCTCTGAGTTTTAGTGTAAATTACCAGGCTAACACATGCGAACCATACGAAAGCCCAGTAATCATGGGGGCCACATGATTACGAAGGTGAAGTATGGCGGCATGCAAGGCCTAATTACGAGCAAAGCCCAAGAACACTTTAAAAGTGTTGTATTATCAAGAGTTAAATACACCCCAAAAGTTTTCATTTATCGTACGGTTATATATTTTTTCACATATCTGCTAGCAAAACCATCAAAAATCTCACAACCTCGTTTGCGTTGATTCTTGTAGATGTCTTTTAGGCGCCTTCCCGAAGGAAACAGGACCAGGAACATCGGTAAATGCATGGCTGCCCAAATTGCCAAGCAAATGGCTGTCGTGATTCCTAACATTGTGATTCAAGTTCAACAAGCCCTCGTTGCTAACCAAGTTAACCAAGTCAATCAAGTCAAACAAGTCAAACCTAATGTTTTCAATGCTCCTACAAACCTATCCAAGTGCTCATATAAGCACTTCAAGTCCTGGGACCCTCCAAGATACGAGGGAACCAAAGGAGTCACCGTACTCCTCCGATGGTTCGAAGAAATGGAAAGTACATTCCTGAATTGTGACTGCCTTGACGACTGTAATGTTCGTTATGCTACTGGCCGACTCATTGGGATAGCTTTAACTTGGTGGAACGCTGAAAAGAGCCGAAGGGGGATTGAAGCAGCTGTGGCCCTAACTTGGGAACAACTCAAAGAACAAATGACTAAACGGTTCAGCCAAAGGAGTTAGATCAAGAAGTTGGAGGATGAGTTCTACTTTTTACAACAAAATGATGGATATCATAAGACTTATAACAAACGATTTCTCGAGTTGAACCAGATGGTCCCGTACTTGTTCACTCCTCTTTATCGTCTCATCGAACATTACACCAGGGGTCTTCCGTCTGGTATCCGGGATTCCGTGATTAGCACTGTACCCGCAACTTTGGAGGCTTTAGTGGAATTGGCCACCGAACTCACGAAAAGCCATATGCAAAATGGAGACTTTGACAAAGAGAGAAAGAAGGGCTCAGCTGACAACTCCTCAGTAGAAGAGCCAAAGACAACCAAGGGTGAATCATCCTCTCGTGGCGATACCAAACGAAAATGTGATGGTAAAAACTATGTCGTTGCCTCGACCAACTCAACTCCACAAGCCGTACCTCTCCAAGCCATCCCAATCACCTAAGTGGCACCTAACCCAGCTTACCCAAGCAAGAAACCCTACACTAGTCCTCACCATCGATGCAATAACTGCCACTATCACCATCAACCCACCGTACCTTGCCGACAGTGTGCAAATTGTGGGCATTATGGTCATTTGAGTAACACTTGTAATACCCCTCAAAACTAAGCTCCACCTCGTGCCAAAAATATGACCCAACCCTACCTGCAGCCAAACTACCCCATGGTACCCTATGTTAGAACCTGCTTTAGTTGTGGAGATCCTACACATTTCAGAAACATGTGCCCTAGGCTAGTTAACATCATCAATGCTCAAGCCCAAGAAAACACAGTTAAGCAATAGAACCAGGCAAACCTAGCACCCCCACCAGCAAGTGGTAGAGCCTACAACATCAACGCAAACCCAGCTGAGGTCGACGAAAACATTGTGAACGAGCAACCCAGCTAGCCTTTTCACCATGAAGACTCAAGGCTCCGCTCCAGTTGTTTATTTTATTTTTATTTCCGTCCCAAGCTTTTATCAATTCCATTGCTAGTTTTCGACTATTCAAGTTACCAATGTTTTCAATTTGGGTTTTAACGTTTCAAGTTAACAATATGTCATATTATTTCCATCGGTACAATTAATATAATGCTACACCAATTGTTTTTCATTACATTTCATATCATGTCAATTTACATCGATTAAATTTCATGTCATTTCAAGTCATCATACATCACGGTGGACCTCGTATCATAACTTAGATAAAGTGGGGTCACATCTCACTTTTTCATAGGCTGACCACTTCCTTATAACACGAGGTACCTCCATTATTTAGTCTTGTTTTCTTTGGATTCAAGACTCAAACATTGGTTATTACGTTTGTTTATGTTTGGTAGATTTTAGGATGAGTCACATAGAACTAATCATGACTCGATAACAAAGCAAATGAAAATTTGACAAGGATATGGTGGATACGCCGCTGGCACTTTCTATATATAAGTGTTCTTGTCAAATGATCAAAGGCATTGTTAGACTGTCATGGGAAGTTCTGCGTAAGTAGTGTAAGTCTCAATTTGGATAACGATGTGGTTGATGATTTCGTTTTATGATCTAATATCTAACTTTATTATTTTAACTTTTCAGTTTTCTTAAAATCCGTCATCAAGATGCAATATCCAGTTAGACGTCATGTGTTTGACTTCAACTCAGTAGTAAATCTTTGTCATATTACAAGCCATCTCCATGTTACGACGCTTTTCACTTCTACATCTCTGGCAACAAAGAGCGATTCCTCTGCCAGGACCGTTACCGCCACAATCTAACCTAAAGCTTACTTTAATTCTATCTTAACATAAACTCCTATGGAATATGCTAAAACAGTTACCGATTACGGTTTCCTCATAATTTTGGGAAGAAATTCCTAAAAGTAGGGGAGACTGTAACATCCATCCAAAATGGGCTCCCATAATACAACCCGTTTTGAAATCTGGATCCTATCCTTTGAAACCTCGGAAATTTTCGTGAAATAAATAACCGTCAAAGGAATTATTCTTCAATTTAATCTATTTATCGGTCTAGTTAATTACTTGTTTAATTAATTTAGTTAATATTCAATTAAAATTATTTAATGTCATCATATAACCTAGTTAGTTTCGTTGGGTGTTAAAGATAGTTTTTAAGATAGTAGCTAAGTTAAATTTTTGAGTAAACTACCATTTTGGTCCCTAAGGATTGGTTACTTTTGCCATTTTAGTCCAAAACTCAAACTTTTAAAACTGGTCCCTATGGTTTCACTTTTATTGCCATTTTGGTCCAAAAATCAAATCACTTGTTATTTGGCTAATAAAATCTGATTATTTTGTCTTTTTCTTCAGCGGCAAAATGGTCAATCTGAATTTATTATAACATATAATTAATTAAATTAATTAAATTAAATCCCTTTACCCACCCATAAGTTCATCTTCCCCAAATTCTCCCCACACCAAACCCTAATCCCTAATTCGTCTTCTTCATCTTCTCCCCTGCACCCGTTGAACGACAATTTGACAATTTTGGGCAGCTAAAAGAGGATATGATTTCAACTTCCTTGGGCCATTTTTGTTCTGTGCACTCATTCTCATAATTGTCTTCAGCTTGATTCAGGTATGATATACATAAAACTCGCCTTAACAGTTTCTTACGCGTATTCGTTCACCACCTCAATCCATCACCACCTCCACCACCATCAATCTCCACCACCGCCACCATCTATCTCCACCTCCACCACTGCTCAACATCACACCCAAAACCCCGACCACGAAAACCAAAAACCGCCACAACATCTTTGATGATTTGTAACCACAAGATGAGATATTAACTAGTTTGGGCTAGTAGAACACACATTAATGTTGCCAATTCTGAAATAAGATGCGCCATTGTCGATTACGATTGGGCAGCTTGGAGGTATGAGTTCTCAGAAGGCGAGCACTGATAGAAAGAAATCATCATACCAGCGAAAACCTGCACCTCTGAGGGCCATTGAAGAAGAAAGAAAGCCCTAAGATTGAATGAAGTGAAGCGTCAAAGAGATGGTAAATTTGAGTTTCTTGTTTGGAGATGATGATGAGAAAGACAAAGTATTTGCAAAGGTTTCTGGATGATGATGGCAAATTTGAGTTTTTTAGTTTTAAAATTTGAAATTTAGGGTTTTTGAAATTGGGGTTTTGAAACTGGGTAAAAAGAAAATACGAGATGATGATAATGGGTGGTTGGGTAAAAGCATGGATGAATTAATAGTTGGAAGCTTGACTCAATTTTGCACACAATGATAAAATAAAACGTAACTCAAACCAAATCGGCACCCTAATTACCACCTCATCTAATGGAAAATAATTTGTACCAGGCCATGGTCACATTGCAAAAACGACGCAGCGGAATATTAAACGTAGTGGAGATGGAAGTTGGTGCCCATTTATACCTTGTCGGACGATGCACTCTTTTGTTGGACATTTTGACATATTTTAAAACATAAATATTAAACATTACATTTTTAAAAGTCACGACACAACCACATAAGTTTAGTTGTTTTGATCCTAGCGGATCTTATTACAAACGTCCCAGAAAGTTTAAAAGATGTCCAACATATTTAAACAAAACGACATGCATCATCATACACAAGATACACCATGATTTCCCGAAGCCGCACTTAAGTACATGTAGAACACGCTAAAATCAAGTGTCAACACAAAGGAATGTGAGTTCACTTATTCGTTTACTAACAGATTGTATTCCAAGGAAAACTTTCTGTTTAGGTGTTTATTTAAAACATCCATTTAATTCTTAGAAAGTCCATTTTACTTTCTTAATAAAATTCATGGGCCTTCCGTCGCAGTTTCTCGAACCCGACAATATTGTTACTGCCCAAGTTTTGTATATTAAATTATTGCGTCAACTTTCAGACTCGTATGTTAGCTAGATGATACGTACTATATATTAACCATGCAGGGATAATTAATGCTAGACAATAAACAGAATCAAAATTCGTCTCTTGACTTGACACGGGGCGACTGGTCATGACAGGGTTGTCAACCCGATAGATCTACCAACAATTCCTCGCGTACATTACATAAATGATTAAACGACATCATGGGCGCAGGGTTCTTTCTCGAAGAACAATATGATGTATGCCTCACGTACAATATATACATCCTACTAATATGACAATTTAATACACGACGATTTACGAATTCCCCTGTCACTTAATTGTTGAGACCCAGTCCGGAATTCATCCCCAATCCGTACGGTCTCGTTTCACTTAAGAAATACCGCACATACAATATTCATTCATAAAAAATGTTTTACTTCAAAAGGTATAACTTATCAAATTCATATATTTTCAGCGAAAATATATATTTTATATTAAAAGGTATTTTTTATTTCGAAAACATTATTAAACCATTTTAACGACGTGTTTCACCCCCAAAATATATACAAAACAGTAAAAAGAGGGTTTTAGTGACACTCACCTTTGGGTGCGTATTTTAAATAGCGCAATCCCAGAGATTGATTTTTATATTCGTCCTAATATAGGAACAATTCTAAATCAATATATATTTAACACAAAAATCCTAAGTTTCTCCATTTCTTAGAATTATCACATAACTTTGAGATTTTCTCGAAAACTTACCATTTTTGATTATGTTGGCACGTTATATATATATATATATATATATATATATATATATATATATATATATATATATAGGGAGAAGATCATGCGAGAACCACCTCTTATTGCGAGAACCGCGAGAACCAATGTGAACACACCAAAAATGCCTAAAAAGAGCTAAAAATCACACAAAAATTTTTTTTTTGATTTTTTTTTAATATTTTTTAGGTTAAAATCGCTACTTTTCGAACCAAAAAAAAAAAAAAAAATTTTTTTTGGCTTCCAAAAGTAGCGATTTTAACCTAAAAAATATTAAAAAAATCAAAAAAAAAATTTTGGATTTTTTTTGGATTTTTTTAGATTTTTTAAAGATTTTTTTAGGTTTTTTGGGGGTTTAGTTTTTAGCATTTTAGCTTGGGGGGATGGGGGGTTTAGGTTTTTGGGGGGTGGGGGAGGGGGGTTTAGGTTTTTTTTTTGGGGGGGGGGGTGGGGTTAGGTTTTTTTTAGCTTGGGGGGGGGGGGGGTTTAGGTTTTTTTTTTGGGGGGGGGGGGGTGGGGGGTTTAGGTTTTTGGGTGGGGGGGGGTGGGGGTTAGGTTTTTTTAGGTTTTTTTAGCTATTTTAGGTTGTGTTCACATTGGTTCTCATGGTTCTCACAATAAGGGTGGTTCTCGCATGAGCCCCTCCCTATATATATATATATATATATATATATATATATATAGTGGAGAGTTCAAATGAGAAGAAATTCTTTGCAAGAAGAAAAAAGAAGAAATTTCAACCAATAGTAATGCTTCATTAGACTTCATTTAATATTTGTACTTAATGTAACTATAAGGGTATATTGGTAAACTTACATACATCATTAATTGGTAGTTTCATCTTTAATAACTAACTATATTAAATTTGTAACTTATTTTTAAGATATATATTTTTCTCAAAAAATAAAAATAAAAATTCATTTATAGTGTAGGATAAATACGAGACGTGTAGGATAAATTACGAGTTATGTATGATAAATTTCAATATGTGTAGGATAAATTTCGAAATGTGTAGGATAACTTTTGATGTGTGTAGGCAAATTTTTTTTAGTGTGGAGGATGATAGTCTTAATGACTAATTAATTAGTCAAACATAATAATAAATGAGATGAGAAATAAACTATTTAATGTTTTACAATTGTACCATTTTGTTCTTTTTATTCTTAATAAAATTTTCTTCTCAAATGAACCTTCCCCTATATATATATATATATATGAATCCATATACATATATATTTTATGATTCTTGCGACTTGAACGATTTTGTTGGTGACCATTATTGTGTAAATCCGTTAACTCTCTCGTTTATACGCAATATAACTACCATTTGTGCGTCGCAATATATGTACATAAACGTTCATATAATTTAACACCGAAACAAGCGAAATATTACTAACTTATCTATTTTTATCATTTTTAAAGCAAACAAACATAATATATCATATATGTATCAAATTTCATGCTCGACAAACAAGTTACACATTTAACGCAATTTTATCGTTTCTACCGCGCACAAAACGTGTATGCATACATGCATAGTCTAAATTTCCCACTATCAAATTGACACTTAACATATTATCACATTTATGCGTTTAAATCACTTAACACATTTTATCACACAAGGTTCACTCAAAATTTACCCATACTAGTGTTCATTAAAAATGCGTATTTTCGTGATTCGTTAACTTTTTCGGGCGTCGGAAGTCACGTATGACCAACCAAACACCAAGTAAACTTTAAATTAGTTAAAACACTTGTTTTTAAACTAAAACTATCAGCTTATTTACTGATCTAAATCAGTTTTACATAAATCACTCGAAAAGCCGATTTTTGACCGTTTTAACGCATAGTTTTGCGTTAAACGTTACCATAACCATCCCAACTCGAAACGACTTGATATTTTAACACAATACATGTTATTTACCGATTAAAATAGTGGTTATAATCAGATTAGTGCAGTTTTTGTATAAGTCACATAAATCATGCGATTTCACGTATTTTACAACTTTTAATGCACCATGTACTACATGCAAAGCTAGCAAACATTATGACAAAGTTACAAGTCACTAAACACTTTAAAATAACTCCATTTTAGTGTTTATATTCTGATTTGATCTAATTTTTATGAAATCATAAACATATGATCATTTCATGCCTTCACATCATCAAGTAAATTCACATATGTGCATCTAATGCACTCACACATTATCATCATCATCACTCAAGATCTAATCATGCTTATATCTTCACTAACATAATATTCTTACAAATATTACACATAACACAATAATCTTTCAAATAATTCATGTTCATTCATGCTTAGATCTTTCACTTTTATAATGATTTTCACATGCATGCATACATATACACGAAATTTATACACACATATACATCCAAAATTTCACTTTTCAACACATCACTTTCAAATCTTGGATCTCTTAGAACCTTCTTGCATGATATCTAAAAATTCCTTTATTCATCATATTTTTCAAGAAAGCAAATAACCAAGAACTTTTTCATCAAAAATCAAAATACAACTTATACATATGTATATATACACAATCGGCCATATACACATACATGCACACACTCATTTTTATTTTATTAAAAACTCATTTGTTTGAAATTTTCAAGTTTATGTTTAGATTCAAGAATCAAGAGAAACTTTCATTATCTTCTTTGTTACTATGAATCAAGAACAATATTTAAAGAAAATATATTATACCTTCAAGATTTTAAATGGGTTTTTGATAAAGATGATGTTTTAGGGTCTTGTTCTTGCTTGAATCCACTTGAAATCACCTCCAACCCTTCTTATGAGCTTGAAAACACTTTGGAATGGACATGATCTTCAAGGTTTAAGTTTGAAAATGAAAATGGAAGTGTACAAGAGGGGTTTTCGGCCGTGAGAAATCAAGAGGAGGAGAGAGAGTGTGAATTTTGAATTGTGATTTTGGAATTGGAAGTTTATGGTGCATGAATCAAGATTAGTCATCATCACCAACTTTTAGGTTAGAACATGTGTCAAAGTTGCAACAATCTAGACAATGTGGGCAGCCCACATTGCCGCCCCCATACCACTCTCACACACCAATTACATATATATATATATATATATATACATATTGTATGTAAATTAGCTAAAAAACATGTATTTTACTGGATACCGGGTATTTTATCTAGCGTTTTAATCCCGTTTTAGTGCGTCTTAAATTATTTTTATCATTTTATAAAAATAATCACTCAAAATTATTACTAAATTAATTACCAGTTGCCTTGACTGGCTGCGTTGACAGTATTTTGTTTAATTCGCGCAGTATCGCGCGATACGCGCTCAAACTCGAAAAATAGAGTTTCTTACCGTTTTAAATTATTTTTCCACACGGATATGATTAAAATTATTATTCTAAGCATAACAGACTATTTTTCAGATTTTAACACTGATCGAGTGGTCACCGACGTTCGTTTCGCATTTTAAACGTTACGCGATACGCGTTAGTTTTATCTTTGCCAACATAATTTTTATACACATCTAAATTTACCAACACATCAAACATCATATTTTAACATCACAATTAATAAAAAATAGTCACGTTACATATTCCCTACACGGATTACTATTGTCCGATACGGCCTGACAGGCCGGGTGTCACAGTCTTCCCCTGTTTAAGGAATTTCGTCCCCGAAATTCTACTCTCTACAGGTTTCGTTTTCGCACTCGGTGGGAAGAGGTGAGGATATTTCTATTGCATTTGGTCTTCGATAAATCTCAGTTTATCGTCCAATCGAACCACTCGAACTTTTTCAGGTTGGTGATAAAGTCCATCGTAAGATGTTCCCATTTCCACTTAGGAATCTCTGGTTGCTGTAGAAGTCCAGACGGCTTCTGGTGCTCAGCCTTGACCCTAGAGTATGTCAGACATTTACTTACGTAGGCCGCAATGTCTCTCTTCATCTTCGACCACCAATAAAACTCTTTAATGTCCTGATACATCTTGGTAGAACCTGGGTGAATGGAATACTTAGATTTATGAGCTTCGTTCATAACCAATTCACGGGCATGGAGATTCATCTGGAGGAAACACAACTCAAGGCTGCACCTTCAAGCAGTTTCTCGACTGCAAGCCACTGAACTACGACGGTACAAAAGGTGCAGGGGCTTTCATACGCTGGACGGAGAAGACTGATTCCACTATCCGTATGAGCAAGTGTACCGCGGATCAGCAAGTCACTTTTGTTACTGGGTTATTCGTTGATGAGGCTTTGACTTGGTGGAATTTGCAAGTCCAAACCCTGGGAGATGATGCAGCGTATGGTATGACTTGGGAGGAGTTGAAGGAGAAAATGAGGGAAAAGTATTGCTCTCATGCTGAACTCCAAAGGTTGTAGATTGAGTTCTGGCACTTGACCATGGAAGGTGCGGACATTACTGGTTATACCCCGAAGGTTCCATGATCTGTCTAGAGTGATCCCCTATATGGTGACTCCCGAATTTAAGCTCGTTGAGCGCTACATATGGGGATTAGCTCCAGAGTTTCGCAGCATGGCAACTTCGGCCAAACCTGAAACAATCACCCAGGCTATAACTCTGGCTGTCAGCCTTGCTAAAGATGCTGTAGGTATGAAGAAGTTACCACTGAACCCTACTGAAAAGACCAAGATGTATGTTGAGTCGTCTGGTGACAAGAAAAGGAAGCATACAAGCCTGAATCAAGCAACCCGCTGCAACAACAAGGGTTTGAACAACATGAAGCGTGATACTAAGCCACCTAAGAAGGCAAAAACCATTGCAGCTGCAAACGGTACTGGAGCTAAGAAGTATCAGGGCACTCTGCCCAAATGTAACCGCTGTAACTTTTACCACGTAGGAAACTGTCACGTTGGGAGATGCGAGAACTACAGGAAATCAGGTCACCATACCGAGGATTGTTGGGGAAAAGGTATTGGAGGCCGCAATGGTAATGGTAACAGAAACGGGAATGGAAATAGTGCTGGTAACCGGAATGGTAATGGAGCTGGGCAGAACCAAGGATGCTTTGGTTGTGGAAGCAAGGACCATTTCAAGAAATATTGCCCAAAGGAGAACAGCTCAGGCTCGAGCATTCGTGATTGGAGCAATGAAAGCACGCGAGGACCCTAATGTGGTCACCGGTACGTTTCTCGTTAACAATCACTTTGCATCCATACTATTTGACACTGGTGCCGATTATAGCTTCATGTCTGTGGAATTTAAACGTATGCTTTGAATAGAATCTAGTAGATTAGATATTCCTTATTCCATAGAACTAGCCAATGGTAAACTTGTTGAATCGGGCGAAGTCGTTAGGGGTTGTATTTTAGAACTTGGTGAGCAGAGATTTAGTATCGACCTCTTACCTGTTCAATTGGGTAGCTTCGATGTGGTGGTTAGAATGGACTGGTTGTCCAAGAACAAGGCTGAAATTGTTTGTCACGAGAAAATCATTCGCATCCCTCTGGCGAATGATGAAACTCTCATCGTGCATGGAGAAAAACGAGACGCGCCTCTGCGGATCATCAATTGTATGAAGGCGCAGAAGTGCTTACGGAAAGGATGTGTTGCTTTCCTGGCGCACGTTGTAGATAAGAAGGCTGAGGAGCCAAAACTCGAAGACATTCCTGTGGTGAAGGAATTTCCTGATGTTTTTCCCGAAGATCTACCAGGACTACCTCCGCAACGACAAGTCGAATTCCATATAGACTTGGTTCAAGGAGCCGCTCCTGTAGCCAAGGCACCCTATCGGCTTGCACCATCTGAGATGCAAGAATTGTCTACACAACTCCAGGAGTTGTTGGGTAAAGGTTTCATAAGGCCGAGCTTCTCGCCTTGGGGAGCTCCAGTTTTGTTTGTGAAGAAGAAAGACGGTACACTGTAGATGTGTATCGATTATAGAGAGTTGAACAAGCTCACTGTCAAGAATCGGTACCCACTACCGAGGATTGATGACTTATTTGATCAGTTGCAAGGATCGAGCTACTATTCCAAGATAGACCTTCGATCGGGATACCATCAGTTAAGGATCCAAGAGGAGAGCGTACCAAAGACTGCATTAATAACACGTTATGGACATTACGAGTTCCTTGTGATGCCATTCGGACTGACGAACGTGCCAACAGTATTTATGGATCTGATGAACCGCGTTTGCAAACCATATCTTGATAAATTTGTGATTGTATTTATCGATGATATCCAGATTTACTCGCGAATAAGAGAAGAGCACGAGCAACACCTCATGACCATTTTTGGAACTACTGAAGAAAGAGAAACTTTATGCAAAGTTCTCAAAGTGCGAATTCTGGATTCGCGAAGTACAGTTCCTTGGTCACGTTGTGAACGAGAAGGGCATTCATGTAGACCCAATCAAGATAGAAGCAATAAAGAATTGGGAAGCCCCCAAAACCCCAACTGAAGTTCAATAATTTTTGGGCCTAGTGAGCTATTACCGGCGATTTATTGAGAATTTCTCCAAGATAGCTCAACCGCTGACTACCCTTACGCAGAAAGACAAGAAGTACGGCTGGGGTGATAAGCAAGAAAAAGCCTTCCAACTGCTCAAAAATAAGCTATGCGATGCACTGATACTATCCCTACCCGAAGGCACTGAAGACTTCGTGGTATACTGCGACGCTTTGCGTCAAGGTTTGGGTTGCGTACTCATGCAACGCCAAAAAGTCATCGCTTACGCTTCAAGACAGTTGAAGGTGCATGAAAGGAATTACACCACGCACGACTTGGAGCTAGGCGCGGTGATATTCGCTTTGAAGATCTGGCGATGCTATTTATATGGTACTCTATGTACAATCTTCACAGATCACAAAAGCCTACAACACATATTTGATCAGAAGGAATTAAATATGCATCAACGACGGTGGGTCGAGCTGCTAAACGATTATGACTGTGAGATTAAGTACCATCCTGGGAAGGAAAACGTAGTGGCAGATGCATTAAGTCAAAAGGAAAGGGTTAAGACCCTAAGAGTTCGAGCATTGGAAATGACTATTCGGACGAACCTCACTGCACGCATTTATGACGTGCAACAAGAAGCCCTTAAGAGGGAGAATTGTAGAGCGAAATATCTCCGAGGTATGCAGAAGAATTTGGTGCCAAACAAAGAGGGAACCTTATACTTTAAGGGGCGTATTTGGGTTCCGCTCCATGGCGGTATTCGAGAAGTTATCTTTAATGAAGCTCACAAGTCGAGATACTCGATCCACCCAGGATCGGACAAAATGTATCAAGACTTGAAGGAATACTATTGGTGGCCGAGGCTTAAAAGCGATGTTGCTGTTTACGTTGGTAAGTGCCTAACCTGTGCTAAGGTTAAGGATGAATATCAGAAACCGTCTGGTCTACTGCAGCAGCCCGAGATACCCATGTGGAAGTGGGAACAAATATCAATGGACTTCATAACAAAATTACCCAGGACCCCTAGAGGGCATGATATGATATGGGTGATAGTCGATCGGCTAACGAAGTCTGCGCACTTCGTACCGATCCGGGAGAAGGATAGCACTGGAAAGCTTGCTGAGTTGTACCTGAAAGAAATCGTGACACGTCATGGAGTGCCTATCTCAATTATTTCAGACAGAGATGGACGTTTTGTCTCAAGGATCTGGAAATCCTTCCAGGAAGCCTTTGGATCTCAACTAGATCTAAGCACGGCCTTCCATCCGCAAACAGACGGCCAGAGTGAGCGGACCATACAAACGCTGGAAGATATGCTTCTGTTGGATCGATCTGGTGACCCTAAATAGTCAAGTTGAGTAGTTCATCATCATTTACAAAGGCGGAATCAATGCAAACAATGTCAAACAGCTTGTTTCCTTTCAATTCTTTTCTATTACTGATTTTCTGAGCCTTTACAAAGATTTCTGATAAAAATCCAGCCGCACCTCGACTCAATACACAAGACCAGATCCGCTTCAAATGACAAAACACATGGGTATATATAGAGTGAGAGATTTCGCTTGAACATGACATGTGTTTCAAGCGAGATCAGTGATTTCGCTTGAACATGTCAATTGTTCACTTCAAGTGAAATATCATATGTTGATTTCGCTTGAACTGCACATTGACACTTTCAATGGAATCACCCACTTTAACATATAACAACCCTAAATTCTATCATGTTGTGTGCTCGTTTATCCTATCTAGACATAAGACTCGATTAAGACGAAGTTAACAGACACTAGGGGCACCAACATACTCCCCCTTGGATGTTGACGAAGTCTTCGGCGTCGAGTCTTTAGTCTTTGTCTCTTTCCAAATTGTCTTGTCATTGTAAAGCTCTCTTCAATCTTTATCTTCAAACTTTAATCTTCAATCTCCTCTTTAAGTGTTGATCCAGAATATGATTCAAACTTTGACATTTTGTTACCATGGGAAACTTGATTCGTTTTTCCTGCATATACTCTACCCAAATATAAGATATATGACAATAATAGTTTCAATTCAAACTTACCATTCAACTTCATTTGTTGGTCTTGTCAAAATTAGAAATCCACTTAAGTATTCAGGTCCAAATTAATGACCCTGATTACTCAGTTTATCTACCAAGTCCAACTTAATGACCTTGGTTGATCTGAGATAATCACGCTGACATTTAGTTCAACTTTGTTCAAGCATTTTTCTGAAAATTACAAGTTTCAAGTTAATGAACTTGCTTTAACTTTTCGTCTTTCACAAACTTATCATGTTTTTAGCTCCAAACTCATCCTCCAGCCCAGAAACTTCCTGCATCTGCTTCAATTCGAATCTGAAGATCAGTTTTCCACTTTGGTTTGTCGGAAAATAAAGCAGAAGTGTAAAATCTTTTTGGATTTTTAATAAAGTTTCAAAACTAGAAATGAAATACAGAAATAAAATGCAATGAAAGTAAACTATTTACAAACATATTTTTGGTTGAGCGTGTTAGAGAATCATATCAGGTATTTGACAAGTCACAAGTACCATTAAGCTTTAATTACATACTCAGAATTAAACAATTCGCTTAGATTGTCGATATACTGATCCACTTAAATTCTCACACACATTTCAATCTGTCCAGGATACGGATTTAGTATTTTAGAGACTTTAACTTATACGAGTGTCCCACCTCTTGAATATACTCCTGTATCCAGATCCCAATATTCAGTCTTACAGGTGAGTATACCACAGATGATATCTGTAAGGGGTTAAATTGCGAAACCGTGAGAGCTCAGGTCAGAACTTCCGTTCAGCAGAGAGATGACGGTTCGACTTTAGTAGGTCCCATTTAGAGGATCTTTTTTACAACAGCATTGATTAGCAATTTTATTGTCTTCATCATTTATGCTGAGGGCGGCGCTATTTTTCAAGCAAGCAGTAAAGTATTCTCCGGGGACTAGGCCATTGCTTCCGCATTATCAGAAGTCTCGGGATAATACCCCAGATATCACTGAGTATAAAGACCTAGTATCTCAGAAAAAAGGGATCTTTCAAACAAGATTTCAGGGGTTACCTATATATCCAAGTAGTGTTCCCCACGAAATAAGTAAGTAAAGATTTAGGTTTATATCCCGAACAAACCTCTTAAATGTGCAAAAACCTATCGGCATATCATCAGCGAGACTGTTTAACCTTTTAAACTTTCCATTTCTTTTGCATACCGTAACTGTCAAGCCGATGTACTATCATTTTCCCTTTTTACACAAGCTCTTTTCTGGTTTTCTATTGTTTTTGGATTTTGAAAATATCACATGTTTTTGTATTTTTGTCATTTTTTATTGTTTTTGTATTTTCTGAAAATATTACCCTATACTCTCCCCCTGAATACCAAAAAAAGTAAAAAATCGACAAACCATTGCAGATTGCTTCTCAACATCATCATCTACAATGTCTCCTTCATCAACGCCAAGAATCTCCTCCAACACCGATAAAAGCTTCATACCATTCAGTTTTAGCAAATATTGAAAACGTGTTTTATCAAATGCTTTGGTATGTAAATCAGCTTTTTGTTCGTCAGTGTGGATTTTCTCAATTCGTATCAACTTCTTCTCGAAACAATCGCGAATGAAATGATGACGAATTTCTATGTGTTTGGTTTTAGCATGATGAATGATTTTTAGTAATATTAATCGCTGCCTCATTATCAACAAAGATAGGGGTGTTAAGAAATTGCAAACCGTAGTCGCGCATCTGTTGCTGGATCCACAAGATCTGAGAGCAGCAACTGCTAGCAGATACATACTCTGCTTCACATGTGGATAAAGCCACAGAGGTCTGCTTTTTGCATTGCCAGGTGACCAATCGTGGTCCGAAAAACTGGCACCCCGCTGTTGTTGATTTAGCGTTGACTTTGCAACATCCGAAATCGGAATCGAAATACCCTTCGATCATAAAGTCGCCATCTTTTGGATACCACAACCCCAACGATGGAGTTCCTTTCAGGTAGCGTAATATCCTTTTCACAATCACCATATGCGAAGCCCTCGGGTTAGATTGAAATCTTGCTGCTAGGCAGGTTGGATACATAATATCGGGTCTTGAAGCTGTCAAATACATCAGCGATCAGATCATGGAACGATACATCGTTTCATCTACCTTCTCTCTGGTGAGATCAGGGTTTATCCCATGATTCGTTGCTAATAGGGTGGAAGCTGGAGTAGAACCTGACATCCCGAATTTCTCCAAGACATCATGAACGTACTTTGTTTGATGTATGAAAATTCCTTTGGGTAGTTGACCAACCTGCAGTCCCAAAAAGAATTTCATCTCACTCATCGATGACATTTCAAATTTCTGCTTCATAACTTGTTCAAAATCTTTGCACAAATTTTCATTTGTTGACCCAAATATGATGTCGTCCACGTATATTTGAACTATCAGAAGATATCCATCGACCTCTTTGGTGAAGAGAGTGGCATCCACTTTTCCTCGGATGAAGCTGTTGGCAATCAAATGTTGAGACAATGTCTCGTACCAAGCTCTCGGGGCCTGGTGTAAACCATACAGTGCTTTATCTAGCAAGTAGACCTTGTCTTTGTGGATTGGATTGGTGAAGCCCGGTGGCTGTCCGACATATACCTCCTCTTTTACCTTCCCGTAGAGAAACGCCGATTTCACATCTAGCTGATAAACTTTGAAATTTTTCCAAGAAGCAAATGCTAGAAAGATTCTGATCGCTTCTAGTCGAGCCACTGGAGCATACACTTCGGTGAAATCTATACCCTCCTGCTGACTGAAACCCTGGACTACGAGTCGAGCTTTGTTACGAACAACAACCCCTCTATCATCCCTCTTGCACTTGAACACCCACTTGGTGTTTATCTTCCTCCAACCATCATGCAAATCTACTAACTTCCACACACCTAACTTCTCAAATTGACTCAACTCTTCTTGCATAGCATTGACCCAAGAATCTTTAGTTAGCGCCTCTTTGTATGTTCGCGGTTCGATCTGCGAAATAAAACAACTAAGTGAAAACACAGTTTGTAAAGATGCTACTGTAGAATAAAAACAAGTAAGGCCTTGGTCAATTTGACGTCTAGTGCGAACGCCTGTTTGCAATTCTCCAATGATCAGCTCCTTTGGATGGTATGAAAGAGTTCTTGGCATCACCTCGCCTGAAACATTTACCTCGCCTTCCAGATTAGTAATATTTTGATTTGCACCTTGTTCACTGACTGGGTTTGTTTGACTTGAGATCTGAATTTGCTCCCCCTCAGAATCTGAATCACCATGATCAAATACTGGCATGTTCTCCGATTCTTGATTATCATTCTGTACCGTCTGATTATCATGAGCAAATTCATTTTGTTGAATATTATCATGTTCTGCAGCATTGCTCGGAACTGCTTAATTTGTCATTTAAAGTTTGTCGTGGTTGACTTGAATATTCGGCTGGAAACCTTTCCTGCGAAGACTCATACTCTCTCAGAATATCCAACTCATCAAAGAAATCTTGTTCTTCTTCTTCTTCTTCTTCTTCCATGTCAAACGAATCCCATAATTTGTCGTAATTAAAACGCCATGAGTCGCCTGGATTCTGCGGTGGCATTGTGTAACCTTGACACTCAACATTGTGTGCTTCAACAATCCGCTTCAAACTTGGAACAAAAACTCGTTTCAATGGACTTGTATAACCTACGAAAATTCCTTCGATGCTCTTTGGACCAAACTTTCCAAAAGGCTCTAGAACGGTACAGGGTGACCCAAACGGTTCTAAATACTTCAGATTCGGTTTGCGGTTATTGATCAGCTCAAAACATGTCTTGTTGAATTTCTTTATTGTGAGAACCCGGTTGAGTGTATAGCATGCGGCGGATACTGCTTCTGCCCAAAAATTAACTGGTAACTTTGAATCAGCAAGCATCGTCCTAGTTGTTTCAATTACCGTCCTGTTCTTTCTTTTAGCTACTCCATTCTGCTGCGGAGTGTAAGGAGCACTACATTCATGCAAAATACCTTTTTCATCACAAAACACTTCCATTTTGCTACTTTTGAACTCTGTACCGTTATCACTTCTAATTCTTCGACCACGAGTTTGGTACAACTTTTCAAGCTTTTTGATCAACGTGATTAAACTCCCAAATGTTTGGTCTTTTGATTGCAAAAATGAAACCCAAGAAAACCTTGAAAAATCATCTGTGACAACTAGACAATTGAGATCCCCTGTAATGCTTTTGATGTTCACTGGACCAAACAGATCCATGTGGAGTCTCTCTAAAGGTCTCGAAATTGAGTTTTCTTTCTTCCTGGGGTGAGATTTCTTCTTTTGTTTTCCTTTGATGCAGCTAATGCACTCCCCTCAAGATGAAAACCTTTCAAATGTACACCAGTAACCAAATCATTATGCACCAAGTGATTCATTTTTCTAAGATGTATATGCCCCATCTTCCGGTGCACAATTGTGATTCTTTTTCTGTTGCTCTTGATATAAAAAAATGAGCCTGACTCATGGTTGTAGTTGCTACACTCATGTCCAACACGTACCGATCATTGACTCTTGGTGCCCTCATGATAATCCATTCTTCGGGAACAACAAATCCTGGTTTCAAGATCAAACATTCATTGTCTGTGAAGTATGTTGTATACATATGCTCACAAATCTGAGAGATACTCAGAAGATTGTTTTCAAGCTCGACAATGTAGTTAACTCTTTCAAACGTTATAATCCCATTGGATAACGTTCCTTCTCCAACTCTTCTACCACCTTGATTGCCTGCAAAACCTACATAACTACCATTGAAATTTCTGACATCGTACAGCAGGGCTGTTTTCCCCGTCATGTGCCAAGAAGCTCCACTATCCATAATCCATCATGAAACGAATCTTGGAAGCTCCTGCACATATCACAATCATTTAATGAGATTTTGTTGCCACCCAAGCCTCTTTTGACTCGGGTAACTTGACATTAATGTGAGATTTTCCAATGTAAAGTGGTGGAAAGTTTTTGTCATTCATCTTCAAGCTTTCCTCAGAACCATTCTCAACCTTTTTGTATAAGAAAAACTCATCTTTCTTAGGTTGACCAGTTGGTTGATTTTTCTTTTGAACATTCTTCTGCTCTGGTGGAATAGAAGATTGTTTCTCCAATTGTTCATAATAATCCAAAGGAACATCCATCTTCACCGGTGTGGTAGAAGACGATTGTTTTTCTGACTCTGAAACCTTTGGTTTAGATGAACTTTTTTTCTTGTCAACAACTTTTGGCTTCCATGTTTGTTGAGATGACGCAACCCGTTTGTAAAACTTGTCATTTTTAGTTATCACATTTTTAACATGTTCAGTTTTGATCTTAATATTGTCATTTTTCAAAACCTTTTTCTCAACAACCAATGGAGCTTTTCCCCTCACATCAACTTTCTTCTTTTGACTCTCAACAACTTCAGACTTAGGCTTAAAGTTGGTACACTTTCGTGCAATATGTCCAACTTTGTTGCATCTGAAACATGTACGAGTATTAGCTACTCGACTTGTGCCTTCAGACTGAGGTTGTGAGGCCTTCTTTTCAAAGAATTCTTCATTTGTTTTCGAAAAAATCTTAGACTCTTCATCAGAAAGCGAACTCGAACTTGACACAAACACTTTCTTCTCAGCAAACCTTCTGTTTTGAACATTCTTTTTCTGATAGTTCTTACCACCCTGATATCCACCCGGCCATCTGTTTCGATTGTTGTTATAAAAACGCGGTGGAACAACAGGCTTCTTGTAGTAAGCTTTGTCTTTTTCAAAATTCATTTGCCTTTTTGTCTGTTTTAGACCTTCAATTTCAGACAGATCAATTTCAACCAATTTGAACACATTTGTCAATTTAGCAACATTAACATTCTCCAGCGGAAACTCAGAATCCGAATACAACTTATCCGATCCCGACATCTTGTACATGACAGAAGTAGGTTCTTCATTTAAGTTGTTTTTGGACAGTGATTTCGGAATGTATTTATCCAGAAAACATTCATCATCATCAACTGAATCACTATCAGACTTCAAAACACTTTCAGCCATGCTTTTAACAATATCAGTTTGAATACTATCATCAGATGATGATGAAGAAAATGTCACATCAATTGACTCTGGAAGTTTAACCTCATTTTCATCTTCATCATTTCCCGGACTTTTTCTTTGAATAATTGTTTAAAACTGGTGGTGGAACCTGATGAAACCCAACCCCAGTTCCATCCGAGTAAATATCTTCGTCTGCTTTGTTTTTTCCGATGGGTTTGGGAACAATGTGTTGTAAAACAAAGCTTGCGGAGTTGTAACTGGTTAATTTCAACTGGATGCGTTCATTTTCAATTTTGGCTTCTTCAAATTGAAGCTTCAACTTAGCAATTTCATCCAGTTGCTGACTGATTAACTCTTCTTTCACTCTAAGAACACCGATCAGTTGAAGATTTTCTTTGTCAGTCTTACCATTTCTTTCATCACAATCTTTAACCGTTTGTTTTAGCTTCTCAAAATTTTCTGAGATTTGACGATTTTCAAGAATCAAATTTTCATTTTCTTTCCTAATTCTTTCTACATCACTTTTATCGTTTTCAATTTTCTCAGTTAATTCTTTTAATTTTTCATTTGAAGCTTTCAACCTTCTTACCACTGAGGTAAGCATGTGTACTACAAACTTTGCACTCTTTCATGCAATTTTTTAAGTTGTTCTCAGATTTACTATTCTTACCTGACTCATGTGTATCATTTGTACTGACCCTATCTTTGGACTCAGTTCCAGAACCAGAAACTACCTCTAGTTCTTTTGCAGCTAGAACTTTGTAAGCCATCTTCTTTAAGTTTTTTGCTGTGAGTTCTTGTGAAGTATCAATAACTCCATCATCAATCTTCTTTGGCTCCAGTTCTTTTGCTGTCTCTTTTTCCTTTTATTTCTCAACGGTTTCTCTTCCTCCCCACCATTCTCTCTGTCTAGCTTCCTCTTTATCTGCAATTTGTTTTGTGAGAACTTCAAGATCAACAGTATCTGGATCCATAGCTATATTTCCATTTTGATCAAGATAACACTCTCTATCAGGATCCCATCTTTTTGCCTTCTTTACTTCCATCCAGGTACGATAGATTTTGGCTTTCATGAATCGAGATGTATCCTTCCTATTCACATACTTCACTTCTTCAGTTCTCTTATCCTTAAATGGAACAATCTTTGCTGCTGTGAAGGCATAACCAACTGCGTCTTCCTCAGGAAAAACATCACTCCAATCATAACCTTCATCGTCATGAAAAACTGCAAGTGCCCTGGATTTTTCTTTAGGTACCTCCTCTATCTGCTTCATCCTGGGAGGTTCTGATTTATTCTGATGATAGATCGCTCTCTTGTAATAATCCTCCCGAAAAGGATTTGTAGTATCATCAGTGTAAGCATTTCTGCACTCACGCTTAAAATGACCTTTCTATTTACACTTGAAACATGTCACTTTTGACTTGTCAAAGTCTAACTTGGGAGAAGGTCCACCAATAGACTGCCTTCTAGTAATCTCCATAAATCGCTGTGCTCTTCATACTGCACTTGCCATACACTACCTTATATCAATCGACTCCATCTCCTCAGGATCGATCTGATCGTAGTCTTCTTTTGTTAGGTTGGTGTTGCCCATATTTCCTGCAACAAAACTTTTGTACGATTCTAACACAGATGCTAACACCATCTGTTGTTTAGCAGACTCCTCACTGAAATTCTGACCATTCTTCAGATCAACAGTAATGTTGCATTGAAAAAGATTCTTTGATGCAGATTGATTTGAAGTATTTGACGAAGAACCACCATGGTAGCCACTGCTAGAAGTTTCTTGATTCGCTGATTTTGAGCTTTCTGCTGAAAAGGCTGTTCTTGGAGAACCAGTCTTTGGTAGATTTCCTCTGTAGTACAACTCCACATTCTGCTGATAAGATATGTTATTGACTTTGCTGGATTTCTTGATCTCCAATTCATGGCTTTCCAGTCTTTCTATAAGCAGATCAACCTTCAAATCAGCTGGCTTTATCGTATTCTTCAACATCAATGCAAAATACTGCCAGTCTTGCTCATTTGGTAGAGCATCAAACAATTTATCTACCAGCTCTTCTTGACTGTAGATGATGTCATGTCTAGCAAGCTCCATCTTTAGATGTCCAAATATTTCGATCATCTTGGAAACATACTCGTTCTTTAAACAACCAAACAAATCAAACTCTTTTCGTAACAGTTTCTTTTTGTTCTTCACTATTTCAACACTACCAATACATTTAATTTTTAATTTTTCCCAAACTTCTCTTGAATCTTTGTACTCGATTAGTGCGATAATGTCATCTCGAACAGATTGGTGAAGTAAAGCAATACACTTCTGTTCAGCAACGTATTTGTCAATTTG
The DNA here is from genome assembly GCA_030545235.1 of Helianthus tuberosus. Lineage (NCBI taxonomy): Eukaryota > Viridiplantae > Streptophyta > Magnoliopsida > Asterales > Asteraceae > Helianthus > Helianthus tuberosus. The sequence goes on along the minus strand of JARYGA010034469.1, from coordinate 1,742 downwards.
ATTATCTTCCAAGTTCTCATAATCATATCTTCCCAAATCATAACCATTTTTCAGACTTCTCCAACTCTGATAAGCAAACACCTTAAGCCATTCCTCAAATCTTGTAGCCCACCTGTTGTAATCTTCAATCGCCATCAGCTTGGGCGGCTTGTTGTATGTTCCGTATGCACTATCTACACTCATAGTATCCTGAAGAATTTTCTTCGCATTCAGTGCTGGTGGAGTTTCATTTGTGTTATTTGAAGAATCATCTCCCGAACCACCAGTAAAAGCAAACACAACATAAAATGGATTCCTGAATTCATCCATCTTTCACGTACCTGAAACAGACAACAAACACTTAGAAAATTCTTGGTTTTGAAAAATACAGATTCAAGCGGAATCTGTTCAAGCGAAATCAGCTTTAAGGCAAATCAAGTTCAAGCGAAATCAGGTTACTTGAAGCGAAAACTCTTATTTCGCTTGAACTTTCAAGCGAAATCTGACGTTTAAGCGAAATCAGACAAAAGAAGCTAATTTCAAGCGAAATCAGCAGTATTTTCAAGCGGGATCACTATGACATCAGCAATGTTCAAACAGTTTTCAAGCAGAAACACAAAATTTTAGCAGATTTTGTTTGAATTAAGGTCCAAATCTTTCAAGGATTAATTAACACAATGTTTCGCTTGATATATGTCAAATTCAGGCCATTTCAACCGTGAAATTTCGTTCAAATCAGAAAAGAATGAGTAGAAGTGTGAGAATCCAGTAAAAACAAGCTGAATTGGTATGAACTCCTCGTCCTGAGCTCTGATACCACTTGTTGGATCGATCCGGTGACCCTAAACAGTCAAGTTGAGTAGTTCATCATCATTTACAAAGGCAGAATCAATGCAAACAATGTCAAACAACTTGTTTCCTTTCAATTCTTTTCTATTACTGATTTTCTGAGCCTTTACAAAGATTTCTAATAAAAATCCGGCAGCACCTCGACTCAATACACAAGACCAGATCCGCTTCAAATGACACAACACATGGGTATATATATAGTGAGAGATTTTGCATGAACATGGCATGTGTTTCAAGCGAGATCAGTGATTTCGCTTGAACATGTCAATTGTTCACTTCAATTGAAATATCATATGTTGATTTCGCATGAACTGCACATTGACACTTTCAAGCGGAATCACCCACTTTAACATATAACAACCCTAAATTCTATCCTATTGTGTGCTCGTTTATTCTATCTAGACATAAGACTCGATTAAGACGAAGCTAACAGACACTAGGTGCACCAACAGCTTCGCGCATATGTTATGGACCTAGGTGGCAGCTGGGATACTCACCTACCTTTAGTTGAGTTTTCCTACAATAACAGCTACCATACGAGCATAAAATCTGCACCGTTCGAAGCTCTACATGGCCGCAAGTGCCGCTCGCCTTTATATTGGGCAAACGCTGGAGACAAACGTATGGTTGGTCCTGAACTTGTTCAAGAGACAACCGGCAAAATCATGAAGATCCGAGAGCGCATTAAGGCGGCTCGAGATCAACAAAAGAGCTACGCTGATCAAAGACGAAATCCCTTAGAATTCGAGGTGGGAGACAAAGTTTTGTTAAAGGTCTCACCTTGGAAGGGTGTAGTAAGATTCGGAAAACGTGGAAAGCTGAATCCACGATACATCAGACCATTCAAGATCTTGGAAAGAATTGGTACCGTGGCGTACAAGTTGGAATTACCGGAAGAACTTAACGGAGTACAT
>JARYGA010034468.1:0-38706 GCA_030545235.1 Helianthus tuberosus | reverse complement strand
TTTGAAAAGATCCCTATATAATAATAACACGTGTGATTTTAACGAATCATGTCTGCCAGGAGTGTTAACATGTTTTCAGATGTTAACTGGGATTTGAATCTTTTTAACGGGTTTTACCATCTGGGCCAGGTCTTAAAATGACATGCAGGCTAGGTTATACCTTTAAGATCCTTAATTAAAAATTAAAATAGGCAGATAGATTTTTAAAAGGAATGATTCCGATTTATTTAATTTCATATATAATTTAATTATGCATAACATAGCAAAGATGAAATTTATAAACTTACATTCCATTAAAACTTAAAAGTAGTACACTTTGCCCTAAACGGGACTTTTCACAGAAACACTTGCCCTCGCAGGAGCTATACTGGCAAAACAAGTCCATGCAAGGACTGTTTGCAAAAATAAATGTCCTCGCAGGGACTAATAAAGACAAGTCCTCATAGGGACTAAGTACAAAGATAGATGTCCACGCAGGGACTACATACACACATAAATAAATGTCCTCGCAGGGACTTGATTTAAACAAGGAAATACAATAATACATATTGGGATTTAATGATCCATTTTCTTCTTTCCTTTCAGCAAACTTGCCAAGCCACTCATGAATCCCTGATTCTTCCTACGCTCACTCTGGAGGTCTCGCTCAACCTTATCCAGTCTTTGACGGAGATCCTCCTGCTCTGGTGGGGAAAACCGTGGTGACTGGTACTGTAGCGGTGGCTGAGCAGGTACATGATACCCACGAGCTGGGTGTCCCATTCCCCAAGGGGTTCCATATGGTCCCTCAGGATTTTGGGCAAGGTAATTTGCTGCCACTTGGTATGGGTCGGCCTCGGCATAGTTATAGTTAGTGTATGCTGGCGGTCCGTATGGGTTGTAAGCTGCTGGAGCAGTATAAGCAAGGATAGGGTTGCCAAAACCCGGTGATGGCGGTGCAATAGGTGCCGAATTCACCTCTGAAACTGGAACTGAAGGTCCACCCATTTGTGGGTCTTCATATATTGGCGGGTAGTGGCTGCCACTAGAGTGTTGAGGGGAGCTGAAATGAAAATCCCCTCCTCGTGCTGACATCCGAGCGCCAGTCCTCCTACGTGTTGGTGGTGCTGGAGGCGCTAGATTAACTGGCGGCGGTGGAGGCGGTGCCGTGACTGCCACGAAACGTGGATCCCCAGAGGGATCTTGCTGCTGCTGTTGCGGCTGCTGGTGAGACGATGAATGGTAAGATGGTGTAAAGTACCACTCACACCGGTCGAACCGTGCCTAATGACTATCCGGACCTTGGTATGGTGTTCCATGAAAAGACGAACCATCAGAGATCTCAACAGGATGGTTCGGGGTTCCGGTTGCAGGCTCGACGGGATCTGTGTCCTCGTCCATGTCCATCGCTTGATCACCTGAAAAATGATCCTCCGGTCCTAGTGGGTTAAAGCCCCCTTGTTCTGGTAGGTAGTCCACCGGGTTAAACTGGCCCCGAAAGACAGGAGTAGGGTCGTCGAAGGAACGGTGCGATAAGGATCGCTGTAGAGGTATGTATGAAGGTTGCGGGTTGTTGGGCTCATTCTCGGACTGAGGCCCATAGGAGTGATGATATGGAGGCGATGAGCTATACGACGTAGATCGTCTGGAAGGCTCCTCATAAATCCTCCAAGGTTCTTGCGGATCTGCACTCCTTGTAGAAGAAGGAGTTCGCCGGTGCGAAGGCCCGGCCTCGTGGTCGTTAGGGGCGCTGATCGGCTCCTTTCCTCGTCCTCCTCGCCTGAATCTTGGCGGCATTGTTAAACCTGTCAATATAAACAAAGGTAACAACAAGAAAAATAAAGGACAAAGTTAAAATAAAATAAAAACATTTTGGATTATTCCTAAGTTCTTTGTCTAGACTCGAAGATTTAGGAATGTGCAATTCTGTCATTGAGATTAAACACAAAAGGCTAGTGTTTAATTCACTCAATGTTGGCTCTGATACCAACCTGTCACACCCCGAATTTCCACGTATTACCGGTGGGCCCGGTAGGGGAGTATCGTGACGTGGTTGATAACATAATAGTCAAACAACACAATATTTAAATGCACAGCGGAAGCAAAGTATAGATTCATTTCAACCAAACAATATTGTAATATTAAGTATCACAAGTAGTCGAATATAAATCCACAGGTAGATCAAAAAATAAAAGGAAACAATGTTCAACAGTCTATGACATCCAAGCTTGCGAGACTTATTGTGGATGCTAGGAGAAAAGCCAGCCTATTACGCGTAGTACCTGCACTTAACCTTTTTGAGAAAATACGTCAGTTTACACTGGTAAATACAATCAACCGACTCATTTTGAAAAGAGTTTATGAAAATGAATTTAAGGCACAAGGCACAAATAATATTTTATAACTTGGGATAATTATTAGAATATAATACTTGTAAAGGATTTACATGTTTCTTATGCGTTTAGTAGCCCGGATCGAGCCGGGTTAAAGATCAATAGACACACCACATTATTTAAATGAGACACCGACGGGCGTACGCCTACGCCCCGTGCTTAGGTCGTGGCCATTTCGTAAAATGATGCCAGGAATATCCGGGACACGGTCATTAACCCCCAAAGGCTGTAAGCAAACAAAACAAATTAAACGAGACATCTCAATACTTTAACCATCATACAATTAAAGATTCAATGCCCGACCAAGCGGTATTTTATATACCGTACCCCAAGCCCGTATAGGGAAAATAAGTTAAAAGTATTTACCTGAGCAAGTATAAATCAAAATCAGCGAGTGCAAGTATCTTTTACTGGTTCTCCTAATCTGGAACGAAGGTTTATAATAACCTATTAGAATCCTAACGGGTCTTTAGTTAAGCTTAAGCTTAGACCGGTTAGTTTTAAAGATACGGTTCGAACGCACGATTAAGCGAAGACCGGATAGAATGTGATTTAGACCCGACAAGTTTGAAGACTTGCTTAATATGGGTACATTATACACATTCTGGATTTTGAGATAAAACCGATAAGGTTTGACCCGTTTCGGCTAATTTATGTAAACTAGTTACATAAACCGAACCGAACGCGCATGAAGCGTAACGGGTAACCATAAGAGTCCTAAACAGGTTTCCTAAGTTACCATGCCTTAAATATGTTGTGATATCAGTATGATACCTTCCATTATGCCCAAAACGAGTTTAATCTCATATTAAGCCCCGTAGGGGTATTTTGGTCATTTTAAAGATTATAAAAGGGATTAATTTATCTTCTGTGATCCGGGTCTGAATAAATCAGTAAAATAACTTATTTTAACAGGTTATAACATTTGGTTATAAGTCTTATATGCCAAAATAGTTTTAAACCCAAACTATGCGTTTAATACGCGTATAATGTCGTTTTAAGCGATTTACGGGTTAATATAGGATTCTGAGTTTTCTGATCAGTTCAACAGGTTCAAAACACTCCATTTATTATTTGAAATCAGTAGCAATTGGATTGGTGTCAAAAGGATTTGTAAAACTCATTTTATGGCCGAAAAGGGCATATTCGGTATTTTTCGAATCAAGGCACTAATTCTAGCTTATGACCAGTTTAAAAATAATTAAAAATCTTCAAAAATCCTAATCTAGACCTCCAACTGATGTGAAAATTACTAAGAAGCATTCTAATTATGTCATTAAGCATAACTCCTAATCTAGACCTCCAACTGATGTGATAATTTAGGGACATGTTTTATAATCAGTAACAAAGATTATTGTACTTTCACATTTCCAAAATTCTTGTTGTATGGTCATAAGGGCATTATGGTCCATATTTAAGCACTTAACGGAAACGTCGGACAATTAAGGATTTTAAGTGGTATAAACGCAGAGGGTTATACCAACATGTAACTAGGTCCCAATGGAACTTCAAGGCATGTCTAAACCTTTCAAAACCGGGTCAGAACCGAAGTCAAAACAAAAGTCAAACTTTTGCGTCTTTCGGTTCCGAATCGGTTCAAAACAGAAAGTTGTCGAATCAAACAAGCTTAGACAAGTTCTTATGCTTATTATCAGGTTATATGAATGATAAAATAGGTGATACGCCTTTTACATCGTTAATCATGCGTTAAATCGAATATTACATTTCTGTGACTTTTTCTAATTACCGTTGACTCGACAAACGACCTAGTTAGGATGGGAATTAGTGAGTACCCTTTTAAGGGTTTATTACCCACATAACTACCTACTTAAAGGTACTTTTAATTCGAGATATGACTGAGCCATTATTAACTAATCTTGAAGTCAAACCGTAACTACGACGGTTTTTCTTTTAGCTAAATAACTAAGCTAAACACTATTAGAGAAGGTTAAGCAAACTTACAAGTGACTAATGAATGATTAGGAAGGTCTTGGTTCTGCTCTTGTGCTCCTCAAATGCTCAGAAGTTGATGTTGCAAGGAATGATCATAAGTTGCAACTTTGTGTGACTTATATAGTGAGTCAAACTCACTTAGATTGATGACATGCAACTCTATAATTGATCAAGGATGCTTACAAGTGCCATCTATAGCCTATAAACCACTTTAGGACGCCCAAGGTATGCAAAACAACACATATAAGTCGGTTACAAGGCTGAAACAGGCACCTGTCAAGTTTCTGTCGCTGGTACCTATCACGCGGCCCGCGTAAGATATTGTTAAGTCTTACGCGGCCCGCCTGGACCTCTTGTTCAGGTTTTGAAGTTTTCTTTAATTGCACTTTTGGCCCTTGGTCCCCCGAAAGGTCATTTTCACATGGTTTCTTGCATTAAGAGGCTTTAATATTGACATTTAGGGGCTTTAAGACTTATACCATCTTTGTCAAGTCCTCGGGTAACTTTGTGATCACCCGAAAAGCCCTAATTTTCCATGTTGACGATTATAACCCTCACACACGAATTTTATCATAACTTTCTCATACGATAACGAAACTTGGTGAAATTTTTATGGTGCATTCTAGTGAGCATAATTAATTGTTACAAGGCTTCGGGTTTGCTAAAAGGTCACTCAGAGGTATATCTTAACATATTGACACGTTTAACCCCTGTAGTTTGTAATCTCTCACTTTCTTTCACAATTTGCTTCGTATAATCCATGATCCATTCGTTTAAGGTTATAGACATCATGTAGGGTTATTGTAAAGTATATTTATTCATTGTTGACATTTTGAACCCTCAAATTCACATAGTTTCTATGTTTGTCAACTTTAGTCCTTCAAGAACATTCTTTCACACGTTCAAACCTATGACACGTGTCAACACATTATAGGACGTAAATTTTCGAGGTGTTACATCCTCACCCCCTTAAAAGAAATCTCGACCTCGAGATTTACTGAAACAGATAAGGGTACTTTTCTTTCATCGTGGACTCAACCTCCCACGTATACTCGGGACCTCTACGGGCATCCCATTTGACCTTTACAATCGGTACATGCTTCCTTCGAAGCTTCTTAATTTGTCGATCCTCGATCGACAATGGTTTTTCCACAAATTTCAAGCTCTCATCTATATGCACATCCGAATGTGGTATGACCAGTGATTCATCAGCGAAACACTTTTTCAGATTGCAGATGTGAAATACATTGTGAATTCCACTGAGCTCTTCTGGTAAGTTTAGCTTATAGGCAACTGACCCGACACGTTCGATAACCTCGAAAGGTCCTATGTATCTCGGGCTTAGCTTGCCTTTCTTACCAAATCGCATCACCCCTTCCAGGGTGATACTTTGAGCAACACTTTGTCACCTACTTCGAAGTGAAAAGATTTACGCTTTGGATCTGCGTAGCTCTTCTGCCTATCTCGGGCAGCTTTGAGACGGTCATGAATCTGGACAATCTTGTCCGTCGTTTCGAACACTATCTCTGGTCCCGATAATTGGACATCTCCAACCTCCGCCCAACAAACGGGCGTTCTACATTTTCTACCGTATAAGGCCTCGAAAGGCGCAGCCTTAATGCTGGTATGGGAGCTATTGTTGTAGGAGAACTCGATTAATGGCAGCAACACAATCCGGCAACGCACAGATGTATTTCTTGATGGTTATCTCGGGGGTAGTAACTTGACCCGGACATATGAAACTCAGCTACTTAAAGCAAGCAGTTTAACCAACGTTGTCACCACCATCCTGTGTGATATGCCAGAACTCGTCCTCCAGCTTCTGGAGCTCGTGGGGAGGGCATAACTCTTTCATCATGATGTCCTTCAACTCATCCCACGTTAGCCCATAGGCTGCATCATTTCCCCGCTTGTTTCTCTTGGTAGTCCACCAATCCAGAGCCCTGGATTGGAAGACGCCGGTGGCGTTAACAGTGCGAAGGTTTTCCGGATAGCCGCTTTGGTGCAGGGTGACTTCGAATCGAATCAAACCATTGAAACATGGCCGTAGGCCCGTCTTCTCCGGTAAATTCTTTGGGACCGCAGGCTTTGCACTGCTTGAAGCTAAAAGTTGCTTTAGGTGACTCTGTCCTGGATTCTTCAGAGGACTTGCTAGCGTTTTCGTTCAGCTCGCTGACAATTTGCGGAATAACTTTCGCCATCTGCTTTGCGACTAGTGGAGCGATGCGTTTATCCTCATGGTTTCGTCGAGCGGAGCAAGCAGTGTGTGATCCAAATGATGACATTGTCTGCAAACAGACATCGTCACAGGACTCAGACACAATTTCGATTAGTCCTAATATAGTCTAGCGATTCACCCAAAACTACTTTATATAAAGCACAGGAACACGTCTAATCACATAGTCACGTAGGCACATAATCCACAAAAGTATGTAAGCACAGAAGCACATAGTCCACGTAAGCACATCTTCAACTATATTTTGCACGTATTCACCTACATATATTGCACGTATTCACCTATCTTTCACAGGTGCATAACGCGATCGAGGGTTGCGAGTAGCGAGTACACATAGTGTAGCATAGCGAGTAGTATAGTGTGCGATTTATTGGCGTTTTGAGGTCAATGTGTGGTGCGAGTTGTGTGTGTTGATCAAGGCAAATAGCGAAACGCGAGTAAATCTCCAAAAATCGAAACACATAAACATATGAAATCACACAAAAATACATAAAAATTCACATAAAATCGATAAATCTCAGAGTCGGCGGTGGCGAATTTCCAGAATTGAAACACATAAAATCGAAGAGAGATTGTCTTGGCTTGATAGACATTGACTACCCAAAGTGGTTCGACTATCCTCAAGGACGTCAGGTAAGCGCTTTGGCCTAATAGACTGTGCTCTATCACCAGCATGCGGTGAATGACACGCATCTTTTCGGTTATTCACGCAACTCGAGTCGTTGGAATCCATCTAGACTTTGGTGAGAGTTTTGTAAAAACATAATGTAGAGGGAGCAAGTCATCAAGATTCGGGTTTCACCCCTAACTTAGCGACTGCATTCCCGTTCGTGTGATAGAATCACGGGATAGATAAGGAATCAGCGTTGAAGTATGGATTTCACTCCTGATTCAACGCAAATTCTCGTTTTGATAGTAAAAATAGCATGTTAAACGGGTGATTTGGTCGGGAGTTTATGGTTTTCACACCTAATCTCAACCAGATCCTCCGTTTTGCGCGTGTAGCCAGCCTTAGGAAAGGCTGACCCTGCGCGGAACTGTAGTATGCGATGTCCGCACAAGAGTGTTGTGTACAGCGAATTCGAGCGACAATACCAAGTAAGCTCGTACATAACCCCTACCGGGTCTGCACAAGTCAGTATGTTGGTACTTAGACTATAGACTAGGTCATTTCTAAGACATCGACCCAGACTAGGTCGAGTCTTGCCTAATTCCTTATAGTTATGGCTCTGATACCAATCTGTTACACCCCAACCGATGGCGGAAACATCGGGGCACGACAATGAGCGAAACAGATTGTCCAAGAGATTCCATAACAACTATAATTACCAATTATTTAAGCATCACGTCCCATACCATGCATAACAAGTAATACGGTTATTACAGATAAGTAGTTCTCAAAGACAAATAAAAGTTGTTCTGACAAATCAGATTTAATTTGTTTGTTTCTGGATTCATCCTACTTGAATTCCACATAGCAAGCATCCTAGCATCTCAAACACCTGTCACATACATTAAAATAGAGGTCAACACACATAGTGTAAAGGTGAGCATACAAGTTTAATAGTATAATAGTAGCGAAAGCGAGTTTACGCATAACCAACATGTAACATGTATAATGTGAAGCAAGTAGGTTATCGACAATGAAATATGCATAGACGTGACTGCGAGTTGTAGAATGCGCAACACATATCACCACTGCGACATGTGAGAAAAGCCCTTAACAACCCCAGTCCACGACAGGTGCTGAGTCCAAACTATAGTACTATCTTTGCTAAGGTGTCAGGCAATAATCACTATGTAAACATAACATACAAGCATTCATCGAGTAACACGTATAACATGCAGTAACGGTTAGCGTATAAAAGTGTTTGCGTTGTGTGATCGATGTGATTTAGTATAAGTAACGTATGTAACACCCAAAAGTGCTTAAAGCAAAAAGGGATCGAGTATACTCACAGATTGTGTTTAGTAACTAAACACTCTCTTAGATTGAAGGGAGCGTTGAGAGATTAGCCTGAACAGAACGATAGCGTAAGGGATAAACAGTGCGTAAAACGATGCGAAGTGACTGAGTGATGAAGGGACATCCGAACGGATGGCCATTCGGATGGATGGTCATCCGGTCGGATGGCCATTCAGTCGATTTTCCATTCTCTTGCGATGGATGTGTTTGTGTATGATAGCTTTAAAGTTTTCGTTGTAGCATTTTGAAAACAGAGAAGTATCTCTACCCTTCAGGTCGTTCGATCGAACGGTCGTCCGGTCGGATCGCCGTTCGGTCGGATGGAGACCCGTCCAAGTGAGACATTTCATGAAGAACAAGTTCACAGTAGAATGGTCATTCGACCGGATGGTCATCCGATCGGATGGCCATTCACTGGTTTTGGTGAGGTTTTGAAAATGTTGTAAAAAGTTCAAGTGTTTGGGACTAGGAGTCATCCGATCGGATTGTCGTTCGATCGGATGGCTATCCGATCAGACGGCAGTCCGTTTGGTGACTTGTTCATTTCGAAATTTGTTAAGTTTGAAAGTGTACGGTTTGATAGAGACGGTATGACAACGTGTTAAACAACGTAAATTCCCTCAAGTCCAAGTTGTCCGATCAGACGGGAATCACCCCATTCTGACCAGTTAACTATTCTTGATGGTTGTTCATGTTCAACCCGCTAAGTCGGTTATCTCGTTGATAGGAATTTGATCTCAGACCGACACCTCACTAGGGAATAAGTGGAAGGCCTGAATGTGCTCTGATTCTATCGATTTTGAGTGCATGAGTGTAAAAGTACGTGAAGAAAAATTAAGTAGGCATCTTTCAACTCTTTTACATTTGAAAATATTTAGATTTATGCGAGATTAGTGTTTAAACATGTTGAAATCTCTTAGATCTGAGTTGTTCTTGGCGGAATGAGGTCAAATCTTGAAGTTCATGAGAACCCCATGATGACATCATCCTAGAACACCTCAAATCAGCCGATTTCATGGTTAAAAGTGAAGATTCACAGGTGAAAAAGATGAAGAAGTGTGGGTAGATCAAGATGTACAAGATTTGGGTTGAGAACTTACAAGAATCGCGAGGAATCGAGAGAAAAGAGGGCTGGAACGCGCTGGTCGGATGAGAGAGCTGTCACATCATGAACAGTGATGTGACAGGGCTATTTATAGATTGCTTAAAGAGGAAAGTTGGTGCAAAGAAGTGGGATGAAAGGCGGTTCGATCGGATGGCCATCCAATTGGATGGTCATCCGGACGGATGACCATGCGATCGAATGGTCATTCGATCGGATGGCCGGTGCGAGTTGGTTTTTGACTTTTTCGTTTCGTGCGTTGAGCGTTGCGAGTAAGCGATGCGATAGTATTACCCATTAGTTACACAAATAACCTAACTACTAAATACCATAAATAAAATCCTTGAATCTCGAGTTTGCGATGAGATTGCGTTGTGATAGAGTTGCGATTGCGTTTGCGATTAATCACCTCAACATAAACATAACATGCACAAGTAACACATAATAGCACACACACGTAAAACAATATCCATAACCTATAATTCGAGTTGCGATGCGATAGCGATACGATTAGCGATAAGTCGATTAGCGACTAAACTACGATTAAATAGCGATTTATTAACAAGTACTCCACATAATACAACTAAAGCAATTTAAATTAGAGTATCAGTTACAAGTCGAGAAGTACAATCAATAATCAAGCAAGGAGTGACAGATCGCAATTAGCAATCTTTTCTTCCTTTGACTTTGACTTGTACTTTACTTTCCAAAAGTCGGGTTGTTACAGTAGAAGTAAGTTGCATGCCAGTCTCGAGTGTTTCACAAAAATACACAAATCAGATGAGTGTTGAGTGATCTCCTGTGAGGAATGTGAACTTGTATATAAATGGAATTTTAAAGAGGCATGTTGTGCCCAAATAAGTAATTTTTCTTATAAAATGTTCTAAATAAATCATGACGAATAGGATTGTACATAAAGTAAAATTAAAACATAATAAATATCTTGGATTCCCGACACTCAAGATAAGCCTAAAACTTCTTCTCTACCTCTTCCATTTGGGTGTGTAAGCCACATATTAAAGAGTTTTGCTTGAGGACAAGCAAAGATTCAAGTGTGAGGGTATTTGATGTGTGCAAAATGCAACATATAAATTACATCAAATGAGGCATAAAACTAACCATTTTTTAGTACTAATGTTGGAAAAGGTGCGTTTCTTTCTTCCTTTTGAATTTAAAGGACCAAACGAGCTTAAAAGAACAAAAGGAGCAAATAAGCAGCCAAAACCAACATAAATACAAAAAGAAGGAATAAACGTGACATGCCCGACCCCTCAGTAGCATCTCCCAAAGCAAAAACAAGGAAACAAAGCCTGACCACAGGGTCGTGCCCAGCTGGGCATGGGGCGTGGTCAGGAGCCTGCACAATAAGACAAACCTGTAGAAGCTTCTACGCCCACCACGGGGCCATGCCCAGCTCTACACGGGGCGTGGTCAACTCTAAGATATTAGGACCTCCTTCAATACCAAACGGTATTGGATGGCGGGGGTGCGAATAGCTTGAACCCCTCATATGTAAACTACTATTAATACTTTAAACCGGCTTCTTGGGATTGTATCCTTCCTGACTCAAACCACTTAGCCGAGGGTAACGTCACATTCAAAAGAGGGGCCTACCACTTTTCGCATTAATAACTTACTTAATTGTCTTTCAATATTCCGACCCTTTGGGATTGTATCCCTGCTGACTTAAACCACTGGGTTAAGGGTAACGTCACCTTCAAAAGAGGAGCCTACTACTATAACTAAGAGAATCTATTAAAAAGTCCGAAAGTATGAAAATCATCAAAGGATACATTAAAGACGAGTTAGATCCAAGTGATTCTATCTTGTCTATCTGTTTTATTTTTATTTATCTTTTCATTTTTAGTTTTATTTTCATATTTCAAAACTTTTCTTCAAAATTTAGATCAATTAGACGTTGAGGATAAACGGGTACTAAAAGCTCTTGTGTCCTTGCACGACCTCGGTATCTTACCAACACTATACTACGCTCACGATCGGTGCACTTGCCCAAGTGTGTGTTTAGTGTTAGTACAATATCGTGTTTTATAAATTTAAAACTTGACTAATGCGTAAAATGGGCTCAAAATAGTTATAAAATCATATTACACCTAACGCACACCATGTTCACAAGTGGTATCAGAGCGGGAGATCGATTGCACGAATCAGATTTACAAGATTGTACTTGATTTCATCAGATTCAGAGTTGTTTTCACATCAAATTCATCATTTCTTCTACATCTTCTCTTTTTCACACTTATTGAACAAAAAATTCAAAATTAACAACGTTTTCACGGTTAAAAATGGCTGAATTTTTTATTTGTGATGCGCAAAACATGGTTTTATAATCCTACAAAGTTTCATAACAAAATACGAAGTTTAGGAGGTTCAAATCGAAGATTTTTGTTCCAAAAATATGGTTTTTCATTGCTTTTCTTATCCATCCGGGAGTCCATCCAGACGAATGGACAAAATTTAGTCGATCCGGACCTTCATCCGGAGCTAAGTTGTCCATCCGGACCACGAATATTGTCCATCCGAATAGAAAAAAGCCTGTGAATTGTCCATCCATATTAGATTTTATCCCATCCGCTCGGATGTATGTCTGATAAGTCCATCCGTAAAAGTAAACCAAGCCATCCGCTCGGATGGAGATGTGAAATGTCCATCCGCTTCATTAGACATCATCCGGACCAATCATTTGAATTTAATGTGATTGTTTAGCATAATAACATCTTCATGCGGTCAGATTCATTAAGTCACTTGGTCTAATCAATTAAAGGATAGTTTATCAATCCACTATCTCTAGCGGCCCAATTGTGTTCAAGGAAAATTAAATGAAAAGTGAATTGTCAGTACATTAATTCATTCAATTGTTGTCATGTGAAGTATCATAAGAATAAAAAAGAGGTAGTGCCCCAATCAGATACAAAGGGAATAGTAGTGGATTGTTGGTCCAATAAGAGTTAAGAGATTCTGTGATAAGGTGGTATTGTTCGGTTCAATTAAAAAGTAATTGTGGTTTGTTGGGTCCAAGAAACAATCTGGTTCACGTGATATATGTATTGAGTTTAAACATTTTGGTCCAATTAGAATCAGTTTTAGTGGGATAGCGTTGTTTGTCCATCCGTGATCTGTAAGTAATTTCTTTGTCCATCCGAGTGAGTGAAGTGGAGATTTTCAAAAGGTCCATTCGAACTAAGATTGTCATACCATAGTTCATCCGGAAACAACACTCCATCCGGACTATTCATTCATCCGAAGGGTTGATATTCCATCTGAATCTAACTATACATTTTACTCGGTCAAATATACAAAAAGGTGGTCAGTGTTTGATAGTTGGAGGCCCAATGAAGTTTGAAAGCATTTATTGAAAAGTTATCACACAAACGGTTCAATATTCAACAATCACAATTGTTTTTTTTAAAGGTAATCAAGTGGGCTTTAGTGGAAGTTAGTGGATATCATATTTGGTACATCCGGACTCATAGTCGCTCGTGATTAATTTTTGTTCATCCGGAATAATTGAGTTACAATAAGGTTCATTAGTTCATGTTGCTCATCCGGAGCTGTTATAACATCAAGCCAAGTTGTTCGATTCAGGCCCATTTAGTACATTGCTTATTCATCAGAATTTAAAGAATTAAGCACATTCATTTGTGAGTATATTTGGAATTCCAACAAGTAGTTCATTTGAAAGGTCTGACATATTAACCCATCTGAACATAAAGTATCACAAAAGAGGTTTCTTGGGTTCATTCGCTGAATTCTTTAAAGTTCATTAATAAAACACTTTTGATCGATCCGGACACAAAGAAGTTCAATTGTGAAAAGGTTCATTTGCACAAGTTATAGTTGATTCGCACGTACCGTCAAAGTATCTGATTGGTCATCCGCATGATTCAAGACCAATCTTCATCCACACAAATTCAACATTATTTCGTATCCGCACAAAATTAGGGGTTTTCAAGTGTTTAATTTTTCAAATCTAATCAAGTGTGTGTTTGATTATTGAAGGTGATTCTGAAGTTGTTCTTTCATACGGAGCCGATCATATCCGCATGAATCAACTACTTTTTCAGTAGTATAAATCAAGTTTCAAAAGGTGTTTTGATTGTTTGTACGAAGGTGATTATTGAATACCAAAATCATGGAAGTGAAAACGAAAGAAGAGATCTTGCAAGAAAAAAACATACAGAGAAAGATTTTTTGTAGATTACAGAATACAAGAAATGCAGGATGAATATGAAGATGCAAGAAGCTGCAAAAGGTGGGATATGAAAAGAGAATGTTTGGTCAATCGAAAAGGAGATCCGGCTGTTGATAAACGTGACGTGGTGTACAATGATGTGCTTGAAGTTATTACTCTGTCTGGTGAATTCTATTCAAAGAAATCATAGATAAAAATTATCTCAAGAAACTAGACAAGATAATCAGGGGGTGATGACAGCGAGTGTGAAACAAAGAGAAGAAGAAAAGATGAAGAAGAGTGTTGAGAAGTTGGTGGAAGAGCTGAAAGAAACATCAAATGTGACAACTCGAGTTTCCAAGATTCCATCTTCGCATTAATTGCACGTTAATTGTTTATGTTGTTTGTTTACATGACTTGTTTGTTTCGCAACTGTATACGTTTGTAAAACGTTAAATCGTATTGTGATTGATATGTTATATTTGGTATGCATTATAATTGAGTGTAAGTTAATATATATATTGGGTATTATTATTAACTGTTTAACATGGATCCTTGCCGAAATACCCACACCCGAAACACCCACATACATTGAGATGTATATTCTGTATTAATAATATATGTGCTATATAATTAATAAATGTTGACCCTTATCTACAAAACCCTCACCACCCGAAAACCCCACCTCACGAAAACCCCCCCATGACGAAAACAGAATGGGCCTTGGCCCAGCGACGATTACTTATATGTTTTGATTTCCAATCTTTACGTAAAAATTGTTAATCGGCAAACCCTAGACAACTCTCATCCTCTCTCTCGCTCCCCTGTGAAACCCGACGACAGACGTGAGTATTCGAGTCTCATTCACCGATCGACTCGCTGTCTTCTTTGTTTAGGTTAGTAATCAACTGTTGATTAGTTATTTGTTTTGTTTCATCATGTACAATCTGTTTGATTTTCACGTGCTAACTGTGATTGCGATTTGTTTAGAATTGTAATACTGAATGATGAATTGATCGTAATACTGAATGATAAATTGATTAGTAACTAGATCTGCATGTATTGAATGTTATGTTGAGATTAATTCCGATGGATATGTGATCAGATATTACTTGAGTAGAGGTTTAATGGTTCTGTTATGATAATATATTGATTGCAAATTGATTTTTATAAACTGTTATGTTTGAACGATTCTTGTTGAAGCCGTGGAAGTTGTTAGTGATGATAAGGGCTTCTGTGTTTGTAACTGTTAATGTTGATGATGATGATGATGATGTAACCGAAGAAAACCAAACCCCCCACGAAAACACTACCTTGACGGAAACACTTTGGGATTTTGTTGCCCAAGTGTTTTCGCCAACAAGTGATTTCGGCCCAAGGGATTTCGGCCCAAGTGTTTTCTTCACAAAGTTGTTTTCGTCGCATGTAAACCCATTTAAGTTGAGCATGTAAACTCTGTTATGTCTGTTAAATGATTAACCCTGTTAAGTATTAACTGTGTTATGTATGTCAGTTATGTTCTGTATGTTAACTGGGTTACGTTAACTATGTTATGAATGTTAAACTCATTATACATGATAACTCTGTTATGACACACTGACTATGATAAGTGGGTTAACTCAACTATACATGTTAGTTCTATTGATCCTAGTTAACGCTGTTAGCACAGTTAAGTGTATCAAGACTGTTAATGAATAACCATGGTTAGTACAAACTGTGAAGGACATTTATATGAAGCATGAACTGCATAACTTTGATTAATTGCTTATGTGATACATGATAATTGTTTGGACACACTTTGCGACATAGATTGCGTGTGGAATATTACGAACATGTACTGATTGAATATAAGTGCATACTATAGGACTTGACTGATTTCTTGTGAGCACATAGTTAGCATACCGAGCAAACCAAGGTGAGTTCACACTCTATCCAAGGCATGGGATTCCCAAGGGTTGGGAATGGGTTAAAGAACTGAACGGTAACTACAAACTTGCGTATTCCCCATATAACAGGATACGTACGACTATAAGACCATCACTCTATCAATTGAAGTCCCTCATTTATCGACTTAATCGCCGAGGCCTATGGCGAGAGGGTCATTAGTAGATAGCGCTATTAGGTTTAACAAACCTCACACCGTGTCGTCCGAACAGGCGTGTACTAATGGACTATGGGCAAAGGGTCAATGCTGATAGACATTGACTTAGGGCACCTGATGTGTGTAAAATGCAACATATAAATTACATCAAATGAGGCATAAAACTAACCCTTTTTAGTACTAATGTTGGAAAAAGTGTTCTTTTGTCTTCCTTTTGTATTTTCAGGATCAAGTGAGCTTAAGTGAACAAAAGGAACAAATATACAACCAAATCTAACATAAATACAAAGAAAGGGAATAAACATGGCATGCATGACCCCTCGACAGCATCTTCCCAAAGCAAAAACAAGAAGAAAGCTGAGCATGGGGCTGTGCCCAGCTGAGCACGGGGCTGTGCCCAGTTCAGAACGGGGAGTGTCCAGCTCAACACGGGGCGTGTCCAGCTCAACACGGGGCCGTGCTCAGCGAGCACGGGGCCGTGTCCAGGATGGTCAGCCCTGGCACAAAAGACAAACATGTAGAAGCTTCTATTGCCCACCACGGGGCCATGCCCAGCGGACACGGGGTCGTGGTCAACGCAAAGATACACAGAATCTTGCCAAATCTGATAGTACATATATGCTTCTGCACACGGGGCCGTGCCCAGCGGACACGGGGGCGTGGTCAACTAATGCGGACAAGAGCAATTAATGAAGAAAGAGAAAAGGGTGGACACGGGGCCGTGTCCAGGCTTCTGTTCAGCCTATAAATAGGAGTGCTTGGCTCAAGTTCAAACCATCCCTTGGCACACCACCTCTCTCAAACTTCACCCACCACCCACCACCACCATAACACCATCATCCACCACCATCATCCATTGTCCATCATAGAGTGTGTGAGTCGTCTCGGGATCCAAGATTGATCGTAAGAGTTCTTGACAATCAAGGCCATGTTTGCCTAAGTCTCTTACATCACTTGGTGAAGACAAGTGTCTAGTGTAATACTTTTTATTTCTAATCTTTTCGCACTTTTTACTTGGTTTTGTATTAATGACTTTAATAACTAGTTTCTTATGTTGAAGGTGATTCTTCGTTATCGTTTGTCCGTGGTGTCTTGACATTATTTTACTGTCTATATAAAATAAAAGATTTTCACCCTTCATATCTCCACGGTCTATATGGAGGTATGTTGGCTACCTGGTCGGGGGTTAAGGGAACGGTTTGGTAAGAGTCTTGCCATTGTTCAGCGTTTAGAGGTCCTGCAATGGACCTGGGTCAAATTTAGTCGGACCTCCTTCAATACTTAACGGTATTGGATGGCGGGGGTCCAAACTCTTTGATCCCCTCATAAGTTAACTACTATTAATACTATAACCCGGCTATTTAGGACTGTATCCCTGCTGACTCAGACTACTTAGTCGAGGGTAACGTCACCTCCAAAAGAGGGGCCTACCATAATTTGCATTAATAACTTAATTAATTATCTTTCTATAATCCGACCCTTTAGGATTGTATCCTTGCTGACTCAAACTACTGGGTTGAGGGTAACGCCACCTTCAAAAGAGGGGCCTACTACAATAACTAAGATAATCTCTTAAATAAGTGCAAAAGTGCGGAAATAATCAAAGGTTACACTATACACGAGTCGGAACCAAGTGATTCATCTTGTCTATCTGTTTTTTTTCTTTTATTTTTATTTTTCAGCATTTTAGTTAGTTTTTATTTTTCTTAGCTTAAAACATTTTTCTAAACTTTTGATTTGATTAGACGTTGAGGATAAACGGGTACTAAAAGCTCTTGTGTCCTTGGACGACCTCGGTATCTTACCAACACTATACTACGCTCACGATGGGTGCACTTGCCCATATGTGTGTTTAGTGTTAGTAAATATTGTGTTTTATAAATTTAAAACTTGGCTAAAAAAAGTGTTAAAGGGCTTAAAATATACACCTAATATATATAACACTTCACACGCATCAAGTTTTTGGCGCCGTTGCCGGGGACACAAGGATTTTAAGAAAGCTTAAAATCAATGGCCTAATCAGTTTTCAAAACCTTTTCAAAACGCGCGCACTTTTTTCTGCATTTTAGTTTAGTTTTGCATTTACAGTAACCTCAACATGGGCCGTGCTCACTGAACATGGGGCCGTGCTGCACATTTTTCATAAACACCCAGTAACAGTAGCTTGAACACGGGCCGTGCTCACTGAACACGCCCCGTGCTCAACGAAATCAGTAAATTTAATTAAAACGCCCAGATACAGATTCTGTACACGGGGCCGTGCTCATTGAACACGGGGCCGTGTCCAGCCTCTGTTTCGTTTTTTTTTTCTGATCTCAAGACTTGGTTGTGGTCTGCTGAGTGATTCTCATGGATCAATACTCAGGAGGTTACAACTACACCTATGAGGAGGATGATTATAGGAGTAACTATTGCACTAATTGTAGAAATCCGCACTCGGTTCAATATAGTCACTCATATCAACCATCCAATTCACACACCTACTATGAGGAACCCAGGTATGAGCCATCGACTTCATACACATCATATGAAGACCAAAGGTATGAACCTCCTCCCTCATACTCATATTTTGATAAACCAAGGTATGAGCCTTCTTACTCATACTTTGAGGAACCAAGATATGAGCCACCACCTTCATATGCTTACTTTGAGGAACCATGGCGTGAACAACCCACCTCATATGAGTATTATGAAGAACAAAATTACGACCCTTATCCATCATATGCTTACAATGAAGAACAATAGTGTGAACCATCTACTTCATATGGGTATTATGAGGAACAAAGGATCGAACAACCGGATTCAAGCTTTGAAAATCCCGATCCTTTTTCTATAACCGAAGTGACCGATAGGATATTAGAACACCTTAGAGTTATCGATCGTTATATAAAAGAATCTCGCGCAAGGGAAGAGGAGTCCCGCGCAAGAGAAGAATTAAATAAGGAAAAGATAACTGAAAGTGTAAAAATGGAAGAACAAATAAGTGAAAAACCGACACATGAGTTAAACAACGAAAAAGGTGAGTCCGTTAACGATAAAATTCAAGAAGAGTCTAATTTTGAAGAAATTAATCTCTTGTCACCTTCTTTTAAAAAGCAATTGTTTAGTTCCCACTCATGCTAAGTTTTTAAAAGAGTTAAACACTGACACTAAAATTTACGAAACGGTAAGCATTAAGTTAACTAATGATCAAACCTCACTAATAAAAGAAGATCCATTTGAAATTAACATTACACCGGCTCCATGTTTCTTTCAAAATTCGTTTATTAGTAATGTCACAATTGATAAAGATCTTTCTGTTAACATAATGCCCAACTACATTTTCGAAAAATTAAGTATTAGTGATTTTTCTCAACTTCAAATACCCATTTCTCTATCTAATCGGAAAGTAATAAAATCAATCGGTGTAGTTGAGGATGTCTTGGTTCAAACAAATCAAATGGTAGTCCCCACCAACTTTGTCATCCTCGATGACGCTCCTCTAGTGTTGGGACGACCATTTGTAAAAACTCACGAAGCTTTGAAAAACCGGAAGTTCAACAATCTACCTCTTCAATTAGGGGCATTCAAAAAAAGTGTCGACCTTGAGCGATCAATGAAATATCCATTCGGCAATGACGACCCCCTAATTGAAGATGAGCCAGAACCACCTGATAAGGTGGGTCTAGCCAAAGACCCTTATAAACGTGGCGCACCACGGAGGCATTCCGCGGAACTATCCTTAGTTTTAGATTAGTTTAACTTTTATATTTTCTAGTTTAGTTTTAATTTTCAGGAATAAAACACACTCGGGATGGTGAAGGATGCTAAGGGAAGCTTGAACCAACACCCCATACACAAAAACAGAGCCTCCCGACACTTTTTCTTCATTACAGCAAGTTCAGCATGGGGCCGTGCTCACCCCAACACGCCCCGTGCCCGAGGTTCTGTAGAAAATGCCCAGTTCAGGTACCTGGACACGGGGCCGTGCTCACTGAACACGCCCCCGTGCGCAGCCTTCTGTTTACTTTTGGAACTGGCAGTCTGGACACTGGGCCGTGCTTAGCCAACACCACCCCGTGTTCAGCTACCCAGTAACATAAAATCTTGTTTTTAACCCACTTTTACACATTTTAATCAACCGAAAAACTTATTTTTAGGACACATTGAGGACAATGTGTAATTTAAGTGTGGGGGGGATGCTAAAACCTTGAATCTTGCAAGTCCTAAATACAAGCCTTACACAAAACTCTATTGGAACCGCTAATCACCCCAAATTTTTTCTAAAATTTTCAATTTTTTTTACTTGTCTAGGTTTAATTTGGGAATTTCAAAGTTCTAAAAAGGTTATATTTTTACGAATTTACAACCGATAGCGTCGTGATAAAAAGAACCAACATAAGAAAATTATGAAAAGGCATGACAAACTTAGTTAAAATTTGATTATATATACTTGATCACATAAAAACCCATTCCCACAAAAGTGGGTTTTGAGCCTTTATTGAGCATACAAATATATATCTTTAAATTAAATGCTCATTTTTCGTTTCTTGTGTGAATAGCCGCTTGGTTCTTACGACTCTAGAACTTGCCATGACGATACATTCCCGGTCCTTACCAACTTAAACCCGAGTAAGTAAATGACGGAGGCATTAGGACTAACCCTTTTTATTTCTACACCATTATTTTTTTTTTACCACCTACCCAAAATCCCCCTAGTTAACCCCTTTGAGCCTAAACCTTTTCATTTCTTAACCCAAAACAAACACCCTTTCACCCACCAAAACCTTTTTATTTTTAACCCTTTGTTTTAGTAACAAGCTCGGTTTTTCTTATGACTTCCTAAAAAAAATGATGATGATGAAGCAAAAAAGAAATAAACAAACAAGTTTATCAAAAATAACTTTGTTTAAATAGTGGTTTCATAAAAAAACAGTCTTACGAAAACCGACGCTTTTTACGCCTTTCGCCCTTTTACTAACCACTAACCCAACCACCTACCTTTAGCCCAAGCCTAACCCTTCACCCCAAAAGTCCTCTTGATATTTACAAAGGTATATAGTTAAAAAGGATGAGGATTGATTGCTTGGCAAGCTTATGGTAGGAGTAAGTTCCATGCCGCTCTCGAGTGATTCACTAAAATACATCTTCGGCCGAGTGTTGAGTGATCCCCCGTGAGGTATGTGAACTTGTATATAAATGGAATTTTAATAAGGCATGTTATGCCCTAATAAGTAATTTATCTTATGAAATGTTTTAAATAAATCATGACGAATAGAATTGTAAATAAATAAAAATAAAACTTAATAAAGAATCTTGGAAATCCCGACACTCTATGACAAGCCCTAAAACCTTCTCTTCTACCCATTCCATTTGGGAGTGTAAGCCATATTATAAAGAGTTTTGCTTGAGGACAAGCAAAGATTCAAGTGTGGGGGTATTTGATGTGTGTAAAATGCAACATATAAATTACATCAAATGAGGCATAAAACTAACCCTTTTTAGTACTAATGTTGGAAAAAGTGTTCTTTTGTCTTCCTTTTGTATTTTCAGGATCAAATGAGCTTAATTGAACAAAAGGAACAAATATACAACCAAATCTAACATAAATACAAAGAAAGGGAATAAACGTGGCATGCCTGACCCCTCGACAGCATCTTCCCAAAGCAAAAACAAGAAGAAAGCTGAGCATGGGGCTGTGCCCAGCTGAGCACGGGGCTGTGCCCAACTCAGCACGGGGCGTGTCTAGCTCAACATGGGGCCGTGCTCAGCGAGCACGGGGCCGTGTCCAGGATGGTCAGCCCTGGCACAAAAGACAAACATGTAGAAGCTTCTATTGCCCACCACGGGGCCGTGCCCAGCGGACACGGGGCCGTGGTCAACGCAAAGATACGCAGAATCTTGCCAAATCTGATAGTACAGATATGCTTCTGCACACGGGGCCGCGCCCAGCTGACACGGGGGCGTGGTCAACTAATGCGGACAAGAGCAATTAATGAAGAAAGAGAAAAGGGTGGACACGGGGCCGTGTCCATGCTTCTGTTCAGCCTATAAATAGGAGTGCTTGGCTTAAAATCAAACCATCCCTTGGCACACCACCTCTCTCACACTTCACCCACCACCCACCACCACCATAACACCATCATCCACCACCATCATCCATCATAGAGTGTGTGAGTCGTCTCGGGATCCAAGATTGATCGTAAGAGTTCTTGACAATCAAGGTCATGTTTGCATAAGTCTCTTACATCACTTGGTGAAGACAGGTGTCTAGTGTAATACTTTTTATTTCTAATCTTTTCGCACTTTTTACTTGGTTTTGTATTAATGACTTTAATAACTAGTTTCTTATGTTGAAGGTGATTCTTCTTTATCGTTTGTCCGTGGTGTCTTGACATTATTTTACTGTCTATATAAAATAAAAGATTTTCACCATTCATATCTCCACGGTCTATATGGAGGTATGTTGGCTACCTGGTCGGGGGTTAAGGGAATGGTTTGGTAAGAGTCTTGCCATTGTTCAGCGTTTAGAGGTCCTGCAATGGACCTGGGTCAAATTTAGTAGGACCTCCTTCAATACTTAACGGTATTGGATGGCGGGGGTCCAAACTCTTTGATCCCCTCATAAGTTAACTACTATTAACACTATAACCCGGCTATTTAGGACTGTATCCCTGCTGACTCAGACTACTTAGTCGAGGGTAACGTCACCTCCAAAAGAGGGGCCTACCATAATTTGCATTAATAACTTAATTAATTATCTTTCAATAATCCGACCCTTTAGGATTGTATCTTTGCTGACTCAAACTACTGGGTTGAGGGTAACGCCACCTTCAAAAGAGGGTCCTACTACAATAACTAAGATAATCTCTTAAATAAGTGCAAAAGTGCGGAAATAATCAAAGGTTACACTATACACGAGTCGTAACCAAGTGATTCATCTTGTCTATTTGTTTTTTTTCTTTTATTTTTATTTTTCAGCATTTTAGTTAGTTTTTATTTTTCTTAGCTTAAAACATTTTTTCTAAACTTTTGATTTGATTAGACGTTGAGGATAAACCGGTACTAAAAGCTCTTGTGTCCTTGGACGACCTCGGTATCTTACCAACACTATACTACGCTCACAATGGGTACACTTGCCCATATGTGTGTTTAGTGTTAGTAAATATCGTGTTTTATAAATTTAAAACTTGGCTAAAAAAAGTGTTAAAGGGCTTAAAATATACACCTAATATATATAACACTTCACACGCATCAGCACCTCTTACATTTTCGTAGCAGTCGATACGCGTGGTCTAGTAATACATGGGAAGCCCCCACCAATCTTCGTAAACATGTCTGGGAGACCGCGATACGAATTAATATGATACATGGTTTACAAAACGAACATACGATTTACGAAACAAATGCTATAACTAAAACACCAACTGTGAACTCGCTCAACTTTGTTGTTGACTCGTTGTTACATGCCTTGCAGGTCGTTAGGTACTCATGGAGCTTGCACAGGGAGGCGCAGTCGTTGTGGGACATGGCAGTGTGTGCCATGCTAAAAACAATACTTTATTTCGTACTTAATACTTACATTGGGTTTTACAATTATGCTTCCGCTAAACACTTAACTACGTTTTTGATTTGAAACACCTTTCATATTGTGTGGTTAAATTTTACTTATTACTTGTGATGTTCAATATGATTGGTGGCTTGATCCTGGTCAGTCACGCCTCCAAGCGGCGATACTCCGCATGTGAATTTTGGGGGTGTGACAGATTGGTATCAGAGCCATTGGTTATATTGAACTTGGATTTAATAAGGGAAAAAGTTTTTATTAAAACCAGACTATAACCTGAACAGTGCTCAACGATCCACAACGACGCTTCGCTCCACGTGCAAGACTCGACATTCTAGGTGATATGATTTATGTTTACATTGCCTACTTGCTAGATTACATAGAATTTTGCTCATGGTATGCTTAGATAAACGTAACAACTGTTGATTCAAACACATGTGTGCTTACTCTCTTCTGTCATCGCACTTTCGCGAACCTCTCTCACTCATGTTTTCCTTTGATATGAAGATCATGAGTGGATGCGTTAACCTAACTCAAGCCCAGTTGGCGGCTTTGATCACTGAATAAGTTACTGCAGCACTTGCAGCTGCCCAGGCAGGAGGTATACCCTGCAGTTGCAACTCACTTTAGGATCTTTAGATCCTACTCTCGTAACCCAACACTTGTGCTTAATTTTGTTTACTCTTACGCACACGACAGGTCAACACGCTCAGCCACCTGTGTGCACATTCAAGACGTTCATGGAATGTCGTCCTAGTACTTTCAGTGGCACTGAAGGAGCCGTAGGACTCCTCCATTGGTTTTTCGAGATGTGTGAATGCCCTGAGGTTCGTAGGGTGAAGTACGCCACCGGTACTCTCGAAGGCACTGCGCTAACTTGGTGGAACGCGCAAGTTCGGATGCTTGGGCTGGCAGCTGCTAATGCCACCCCATGGAATGATTTTAATGAACTGATCAAACGTGAATACTGTAGTTGTGATGACATCCACAAGCTGGAAGTGGAGTTCTTTAACCTAAAGATGACGGGGTCAGAGATAGAAGCGTATACGAAACGATCCAATGAACTGGCAGTGTTATGTCCAACTATGGTGGATCCTCCCATCAAGCGCATTGAGCTGTACCTCAAAGGCTTAGTACCAGAGATTAAAAGTCATGTGACTGCTACTAACCTTGCTACTATCCAGGATGTTACTCGTCTTGCTCATCGTCTCACAGACCAAGCAGTGGAACAGAACAAGCTGCCTACCCGTATTGGTGGTGCTACTACTACTACTACTACTACTACTACTACTACTACTACTACTACTACTACTACTACTACTACTACTACTACTACTACTACTACTACTACTACTACTACTACTACTACTACTACTACTACTACTACTACTACTACTACTACTACTACTACTACTACTACTACTACTACTACTACTACTACTACTACTACTACTACTACTACTACTACTACTACTACTACTACTACTACTACTACTACTACTACTACTACTACTACTACTACTACTTCTTCTGCTATTCCCAGTGATAACAAGCGAAAATGGGATGGAACCTCCAGCAAGGGTTCGACTTCAGTTCAGTCCCAGGCACATCAGCGAAAGATAGATGACTATCAGAGCCCTGGTCAGCAGTCTTCTGGTAGTCAAGGGCAGGGTGGATATCGAGGAAACCACCCAAGGTGCAACAGATGCAACAGGCACCACAGTGCAAAGTGCAACAGGGGTCGTTGCCAGAGGTGTCTCAAGATGGGTGATGTGTGTAAAATGCAACATATAAATTACATCAATTGTGGCATAAAACTAACCCTTTTTAGTACTAATGTTGGAAAAAGTGCTCAAATTAACAAAAGAAGCAAAAAGACAGCAAAATCTAACATAAATACAAGAAAAGGAACAAACGTGACATGCCTGACCCCACGACAGCATCTTCCCAAGCAAAACAAGAAGACAGAAGACTGAACACGCCCCGTGCTCAGCCAGCACGGGGGCGTGCCCAAGCGTCAGCAGAAAAGACAAAGTGGTAGAAGCTTCTATTGCCCACCACGGGGCCGTGCTCAGTGGACACGGGGCCGTGGTCAACTATAAGATTCACACAATCTAGGCAAATCTTCATAGTACAAAGATTCTTCTGCACACGGGGTCGTGCTCAGCGGACACGGGGGCATGGTCAACTAATAAAGACAAGCTGCATTAAATGAAGAAAGAGAGGATGTGGACATGGGGCCGTGTCCAGCGGACACGGGGCCGTGTCCAGGCTTCTGTTCAGCCTATAAATAGGAGTGCTTGGCTCAAGCTCAAACCATCCCTTGGCACACCACCTCTCTCACACTTCACCCACCACCCACCACCACCATCATCCACCACCATCATCCATTGTCCATCATAGAGTGTGTGAGTCGTCTCGGGATCCAAGATTGATCGTAAGAGTTCTTGACAATCAAGGCCATGTTTGCCTAAGTCTCTTACATCACTTGGTGAAGACAAGTGTCTAGTGTAATACTTTTTATTTCTAATCTTTTCGCACTTTTTACTTGGTTTTGTATTAATGACTTTAATAACTAGTTTCTTATGTTGAAGGTGATTCTTCTTTATCGTTTGTCCGTGGTGTCTTGACATTATTTTACTGTCTATATAAAATAAAAGATTTTCACCATTCATATCTCCACGGTCTATATGGAGGTATGTTGGCTACCTGGTCGGGGGTTAAGGGAACGGTTTGGTAAGAGTCTTGCCAACCTCTGTTTCCGTTTTTTTTTTTTCTGATCTCGAGACTTGGTTGTGGTCTGCTGAGTGATTCTCATGGATCAATGCTCAGGAGGTTACAACTACACCTATGAGGAGGATGATTATAGGAGTAACTATTGCACTAATTGTAGAAATCCGTACTCGGTTCAATATAGTCACTCATATCAACCATCCAATTCACACACCTACTATGAGGAACCCAGGTATGAGCCATCGACTTCATACACATCATATGAAGACCAAAGGTATGACCCTCCTCCTTCAAAAGAGGGGCCTACTACAATAACTAAGATAATCTCTTAAATAAGTGCAAAAGTGCGGAAATAATCAAAGGTTACACTATACATGAGTCGGAACCAAGTGATTCATCTTGTCTATCTGTTTTTTCTTTTATTTTTATTTTTCAGCATTTTAGTTAGTTTTTATTTTTCTTAGCTTAAAACATTTTTCTAAACTTTTGATTTGATTAGACGTTGAGGATAAACCGGTACTAAAAGCTCTTGTGTCCTTGGACGACCTCGGTATCTTACCAACACTATACTACGCTCACGATGGGTGCACTTGCCCATACGTGTGTTTAGTGTTAGTAAATATCGTGTTTTATAAATTTAAAACTTGGCTAAAAAAGTGTTAAAGGGCTTAAAATATACACCTAATATATATAACACTTCACACGCATCAAGTTTTTGGCGCCGTTGCCGGGGACACAAGGATTTTAAGAAAGTTAGGAATCGACGGCCTAATCAGTTTTTCAAAACCTTTTTAAAACGCGCGGACATTTTTCTGCATTTTAGTTTAGTTTTGCATGTACAGTAACCTCAACACGGGCCGTGCTCACTGAACACGGGGCCGTGCTGCACATTTTCATAAAAACACCCAGTAACAGTAACTTGAACACGGGCCGTGCTCACTGAACATGCCCCGTGCTCAACGAAATCAGTGAATTTAATTAAAACGCCCAGATACAGATTCTGTAAACGGGGCCGTGTCCACTGAACACGGGGTCGTGGCCAGCCTCTGTTTCCGTTTTTATTTTTGTTTTCTGATCTCGAGACTTGGTTGTGGTCTGCTGAGTGATTCTTATGGATCAATACTCAGGAGGTTACAACTACACCTATGAGGAGGATGATTATAGGAGTAATTATTGCACTAATTGTAGTAACCCGCACTCGGTTCAATATTGTCACTCATATCAACCATCCACTTCATACACCTACTATGAGGAACCCAGGTACGAACCATCAACTTCATACACATCCTATGAAGACCAAAGGTATGAACCTCCTCCCTCATCCTCATATTTTGATGAACCAAGGTATGAGCCTTCATACTCATACTTTGAGGAACCAAGATATGAGCCACCACCTTCGTATGCTTATTATGAGGAACCATGGTGTGAACAACCCACCTCATATGAGTATTATGAAGAACAAAATTACGACCCTTATCCATCATATGCTTACAATGAAGCACAATGGTGTGAACCATCTACTTCATATGGGTATTACGAGGAACAAAGGATCGAACAACCGGATTCAAGCTTTGAAAATCCCGATCCTTTTTCTATAACCGAAGTGACCGATAGGATATTAGAACACCTTAGAGTTATCGATCGCTATATAAAAGAATCTCGCGCAAGGGAAGAGGAGTCCCGCGCAAGAGAACAATTAAATAAAGAAGAGATAACTGAAAGTGTAAAAATGGAAGAACAAATAAGTGAAAAACCGACACATGAGTCAAACAACAAAAAAGGTGAGTCCGACAACGTTAAAATTCAAGAAGAGTCTAATTTTGAAGAAATTAATCTCTTGTCACCTTCTTTTGATAATCATTGTTTAGTACCCACTCATGCTAAGTTTTTAAAAGAGTTAAACACTAACACTAAAATTGACGAAATGGTAAGTGTTAAGTTAACTATTGATCAAACCTCGCTAATAAAAGAAGACCCATTTGAAATTAACATTACACCGGTTCCATGTTTCTTTCAAAATTCGTTTATTAGTAATGTCACAATTGATAAAGATCTTTGTGTTAACATAATGCCTAATTACATTTTTGAAAAATTAAGTATTAGTGATTTTTCTCCACTTCAAATACCCATTTTTCTATCCAATCGGAAAGTAATAAAATCAATCGGTGTAGTTGGGGATGTCTTGGTTCAATCAAATCAAATGGTAATCCCAACCGACTTTGTCATCCTCGATGACGCTCCTCTAATGTTGGGACGACCATTTGTAAAAACTCACGAAGCTTTGAAAAACCGGAAGTACAACAATCTACCTCTTAAATTAGGGGCATTTAAGAAGAGTGTCGATCTTGAACGGTCAATGAAATATCCATTCGGCAATGACGACCCCTTAATTGAAGATGAGCCAGAACCACCCGATAAGGAGGGTCTAGCCAAGGACCCTTATAAACGTGGCGCACCACGGAGGCATTTCGCGGAACTATCCGTAGTTTTACTTTAGATTAAACTTTTATGTTTTCTAGTTTAGTTTTAATTTTCAGGAATAAAACACACTCGGGATGGTGAAGGATGCTAAGGGAAGCTTGAACCAACAACCCATACACAAAAACAGAGCCTCCCGATGATTTTTCTTCATTACAGCAAGTTCAGCACGGGGCCGTGCTCACCCCAACACGCCCCGTGCCCGAGGTTCTGTAGAAAATGCCCTGTTCAGGTACCTGGACACGGGGCCGTGCTCACTGAACACGCCCCCGTGCCCAGCCTTCTGTTTACTTTTGGTACTGGCAGTCTGGACACTGGGCCGTGCTCAGCCAACACCACCCCGTGTTCAGCTACCCAGTAACATAAAATCTTGTTTTTAACCCACTTTTACACATTTAATCAACCGAAAAACTTATTTTTGGGACACATTGTGGACAATGTGTAATTTAAGTGGGGGGGGGGGGATGCTAAAACCTTGAATCTTGCAAGTCCTAATAACAAGCCTTACACAAAACTCTATTGGAACCGCTAATCACCCCAAATTATTTCAAAAAATTTTCATTTTTTTACTTGTCTTGGTTTAATTTGGGAATTTCAAAATTCTAAAAAGGTTATATTTTTACAAATTTACAACCGATAGCGTCGTGATAAAAAGAACCAACATAAGAAAATTATGAAAATGCATGACAAGCTTAGTTAAAATTTAATTATATATACTTGATCACATAAAAACCCATTCCCACAAAAGTGAGTTTTGAGCCTTTATTGAGCATACAAATATATATCTTTAAACTAAATGGTCATTTTTCATTTTTTGTGTGAATAGCCGCTTGGTTCTTACGACTCTAGAACTTGCCATGACGATACATTCACGGTCCTTACCAACTTAAGCCCAAGTAAGTAAATGACGGAGGCATTAGGACAAACCCTTTTTCTTTCAACACCATTATTTTTCTTTTTTTTTACCACCTACCCAAAATCCCCCTAGTTAACCCCTTTGAGCCTAAACCTTTTCGTTTCTTTCCCCAAAACAAACACCCTTTACCCACCAAAACCTTTTTCATTTTAAACCCTTTATTTTAGTAACAAAGCTCGGTTTTCTTGTGACACAAAAAAAAAGGATGAAGTTAGCAATAAACAAACAAGCTCATCAAAAGAAACCTTGTTTGAAAAATGCTTCATTAGAATTTAAAAAAAAAACAAAGTGTTTTACGAAAACCGACGCTTTTTACGCTTTTTCGCCCTTTTCTACTAACCACTAACCCAACCACCTACCTTTAACCCAAGCCTAACCCTTCACCCAAAAGTCCTCTTGATATTTACAAAGGTATATAGTTAAAAAGGAGGGGGATTGATTGCTTGGCAAGCTTATGGTAGGAGTAAATTCCATGCCGCTCTCGAGTGTTTCACAAAAATACATCTTCGGCCGAGTGTTAAGTGATCCCCCGTGAGGTATGTGAACTTGTATATAAATAGAATTAAAAAAAAAGCATGTTATGCCCAAATAAATAATTTCTCTTATGTAAAGTTCAAAGTAAATCATAACGAATAGGATTGTAAATAACATAAAAATAAAGCCTAATAAAGAATTTTGGATTCCCGACACGCTAGACAAGCCCAAAACTTCTCTTCTACCCATTCCATTTGGGCGTGTAAGCCATATTATAAAGAGTTTTGCTTGAGGACAAGCAAAGATTCAAGTGTGGGGGTATTTGATGTGTGTAAACTGCAACATATAAATTACATCAATTGTGGCATAAAACTAACCCTTTTTTAGTACTAATGTTGGAAAAAGTGTGCTTTTGTCTTCCTTTTGTATTTTAAGGATTAAATGAGCTCAAATTAACAAAAGAAGCAAAAAGACAGCAAAATCTAACATAAATACAAGAAAAGGAACAAACTTGACATGCCCGACCCCACGACAGCATCTTCCCAAGCAAAACAAGAAGACAGAAGACTGAACACGCCCCGTGCTCAGCCAGCACGGGGGCGTGCCCAAGCGTCAGCAGAAAAGACAAAGTGGTAGAAGCTTTTATTGCCCACCACGGGGCTGTGCTCAGTGGACACGGGGCCGTGGTCAACTACAAGATTTGCACAATCTAGGCAAATCTTCATAGTACAAAGATTCTTCTACACACGGGGTCGTGCTCAGCGGACACAGGGGCGTGGTTAACTAATAAAGACAAGCTGCATTAAATGAAGAAAGAGAGGATGTGGACACGGGGCCGTGTCCAGCGGACACGGGGCCGTGTCCAGGCTTCTGTTCAG
Organism: Helianthus tuberosus; assembly: GCA_030545235.1. Taxonomy (NCBI): domain Eukaryota; kingdom Viridiplantae; phylum Streptophyta; class Magnoliopsida; order Asterales; family Asteraceae; genus Helianthus; species Helianthus tuberosus. The sequence continues at coordinate 7,762 of JARYGA010034468.1, read as the reverse complement.
CCTATAAATAGGAGTGCTTGGCTCAAGCTCAAACCATCCCTTGGCACACCACCTCTCTCACACTTCACCCACCACCCACCACCACCATCATCCACCACCATTATCCATTGTCCATCATAGAGTGTGTGAGTCGTCTCGTGATCCAAGATTGATCGTAAGAGTTCTTGACAATCAAGGCCATGTTTGCCTAAGTCTCTTACATCACTTGGTGAAGACAAGTGTCTAGTGTAATACTTTTTATTTCTAATCTTTTCGCACTTTTTACTTGGTTTTGTATTAATGACTTTAATAACTAGTTTCTTATGTTGAAGGTGATTCTTATTTATCGTTTGTCCGTGGTGTCTTGACATTATTTTACTGTCTATATAAAATAAAAGATTTTCACCATTCATATCTCCACGGTCTATATGGAGGTATGTTGGCTACCTGGTCGGGGGTTAAGGGAACGGTTTGGTAAGAGTCTTGCCATTGTTCAGCGTTTAGAGGTCCTGCAATGGACCTGGGTCAAATTTAGTAGGACCTCCTTCAATACTTAACGGTATTGGATGGCGGGGGTGCAAACTCTTTGATCCCCTCATAAGTTAACTACTATTAATACTATAACCCGGCTATTTTGGACTGTATCCCTGCTGACTCAGACTACTTAGTCGAGGGTAACATCACCTCCAAAAGAGGGGCCTACCATAATTTGCATTAATAACTTAATTAATTATCTTTCAATAATCCGACCCTTTAGGATTGTATCCTTACTGACTCAAACTACTGGGTTGAGGGTAACGTCACCTTCAAAAGAGGGGCCTACTACAATAACTAAGATAATCTCTTAAATAAGTGCAAAACTGCGGAAATAATCAAAGGTTACACTATACACGAGTCGGAACCAAGTGATTCATCTTGTCTATCTGTTTTTTCTTTAATTTTTATTTTTCAGCATTTTAGTTTGTTTTTATTTTTCTTAGCTTAAAACATTTTCCTAAACTTTTGATTTGATTAGACGTTGAGGATAAACCGGTACTAAAAGCTCTTGAGGATAAACCGGTACTAAAAGCTCTTGTGTCCTTGGACGACCTCAGTATCTTACCAACACTATACTACGCTCACATGGGTGCACTTGCCCATATGTGTGTTTAGTGTTAGTAAATATCGTGTTTTATAAATTTAAAACTTGGCTAAAAAGTGTTAAAGGGCTTAAAATATACACCTAATATATATAACACTTCATACGCATCAATGGGTCATGAAGCTAAGGATTGCAAGAGCTCGCGACCTGCGAATCAGAACCAACAACAACAACCACCAGCTCGACAGAACCAGTAGCGACAGCGAGGTAACAGGGGATGCTTTCAGTGTGGTGCTGATGGCCACTTCAAGCGGGACTGCCCCCCAGTTAAATCAAAATCCGAACAACAACAATAACAACAATAATCAGGGCAATGGGAACAACAACGGGGGAAACAATAGGAACAATGGCGCCCGAGGTCAAGCGTTCGTGACTGGTCAGGGTGACGCAAGGAATGATCCTAACGTGGTGATGGGTAAGTTTCTTCTCGACGACTTTTATGTTACTGTCTTATTTGATTCGGGTGCCGATACCAGTTACGTGTCTCTAAAAGTTAGTCAAATGTTAAAGCGCACACCAACACTTTTGAACACCAAGCATGTTATAGAGTTAGCAAATGGTAAAATTCTAGAGGCCACACACATAGTTAAGGGTTGTTATCTTTTCCTCGCTGGTCAGACTTTCTCTATCGATCTCATTCCTATAGTTTTGGGTAGTTTCGACATCGTCATTGGGATGGATTGGTTATCCCAACATCAAGCAGAGATCCTGTACAAAGCGAAGATTGCTCGTATTCCCCGTTCTGGTAAATAACCTCTCGAAATTCAAGGCGACAAGAGTGGTGCTGTAGTGGGCATCATCTCCTTTCTTAAGGCCCATAAGTGTTTGCGAAAGGGCCACACTGCTATTTTAGCACTCGTTACTGACGCATCAACGAAAGATAAGAAGATAGAGGATATTCCAGTTGTACGTGACTATCCTCAAGTGTTTCCTGAGGGATTACCTGGTCTACCGCCTCATCGCCAGGTCGAATTTCAGATCGAGCTAGCTCCTGGAGCAGCGCCCATAGCTCGAGCACCTTATCGCTTAGCTCCAACCGAACTGGAAGAACTGTCTAAGCAATTGCAAGACCTCTTGGAAAAGGGTTTCATTTGTCCTAGCTCTTCGCCCTGGGGAGCTCCAGTATTATTTGTGAAGAAGAAAGACGGTACCTTCCTCATGTGCATAGATTACCGCCAACTGAACAAGGTGATCGTGAAGAATCGCTATCCTCTCCCACGCATTGACGACTTGTTCGATCAGCTGCAAGGGTCGAGCTACTATTCAAAGATTGATCTGAGGTCAGGCTACCATCAACTGAGAGTCCGGGACGAGGACGTCTCCAAAACAACATTCAGAACACGCTACGGCCACTACGAGTTTCTGGTCATGCCATTCGGGTTAACAAACGCGCCTGCAGTCTTCATGGATCTTATGAACAGAGTGTGCAAGCCTTATTTGGATAAATTTGTGATTGTATTCATCGACGACATTCTGATCTACTCTAAGAGTAGGGAGGAACACGAGCAGCATTTACGACTCATTTTGGAACTCCTTCGAGCAGAACAGCTGTACGCCAAGTTTTCAAAATGCGACTTTTGGCTTCGCGAAGTCCACTTTCTAGGCCACGTGATAAACAAGGATGGGATTCATATTGATCCATCTAAGTTAGACTGGATTAAGAACTGGCCTGCACCTCGCACACCAACGGAAATTCGCCAATTCTTGGGTTTGGCAGGCTACTACAGGAGGTTCATCAAGGATTTTTCCAAGATTGCGCAACCTCTCACTTTACTAACTCAGAAAGGAGTCACTTACCGTTGGGGTGAGCCACAAGAATCTGCATTTCAGCACCTAAAGGATAGACTTTGTAGCGCGCCTATTCTCTCATTACCTGAAGGCACAGACGATTTTGTAGTTTATTGCGACGCATCTATTCGGGGTCTTGGGTGTGTATTGATGCAACGTGACAAGGTTATTGCATATGCGTCACGTCAACTTAAAGTTCATGAAAGGAACTACACTACACATGATCTGGAGCTGGGAGCTGTTGTCTTCGCACTCAAGATATGGAGACATTACCTGTACGGTACCAAGTGCACCATTTACACCGATCACAGGAGTCTCGAGCATATCTTCAAGCAGAAAGAGTTGAACATGCGACAACGTCGATGGGTCGAGTTACTGAATGATTAGGAATGTACCATCAAGTACCATCCGGGCAAGGCAAATGTTGTGGCTGACGCCCTCAGTCGAAAAGATACCACACCTAGGCGTGTGCGAGCACTACAACTCACCATCCAGTCTAGTCTTCCTGCACAGATACGAGATGCTCAGGTAGAAGCATTGAAACCAGAAAACGTCAGGGCTGAAGCTCTATGTGGCTCAAGGCAATGTTTAGAACAAAAGGAAGACGGCACCTATTATGTAACGGGACGCATCTGGGTCCCACTCTATGGAAATTTACGAGAACTTGTAACGGATGAAGCACATAAGTCTCGTTACTCGGTACATCCTGGATCAGATAAGATGTACCACGATCTCAGAACTACGTATTGGTGGCCTAGCATGGAAGCTCACATAGCAAGTTACGTTAGCAAATGTTTGACTTGTGCGAGAGTCAAGACCGAATATAAAAAACCATCAGGCCAACTCCAACAACCAGAAATACCACAATGGAAATGGGAGCAAATTTCCATGGATTTCGTTACTGGCCTGCCTAGATCTCAGCGTGGGAATGATACTATTTGGGTGATCGTGGATCGACTCACAAAGTCTGCACACTTCTTGGCTATTAAGGAAACGGATAAGTTCTCCACTCTAGCAGATGTCTACCTTAAGGAAGTTGTCTCGAGGCACGGGGTGCCAACCTTTATTATCTCTGATCGGGATGCACGCTTTACTTCAGAACTGTGGCAAGCAATGCATAAATCTTTTGGCTCACGATTAGATATGAGCACCGCTTACCATCCGCAAACGGATGGGCAGTCTGAACGCACCATCCAAACCCTAGAAGACATGCTTCGGGCATGTGTAATCGATTTCGGCAACGGCTGGGAAAAGCATCTCCCGTTAGTGGAGTTTTCGTATAACAACAGTTAACACACCAGCATTCAAGCCGCTCCATTCGAGGCATTGTACGGGCGTAGATGCCGATCACCTCTTTGTTGGGCAGAGGTGGGTGACAGTCAGATCACGGGTCCAGAACTGGTGGTAGACGCAACGGAAAGAATTGCGCAGATACGACAACGCTTGGCGGCAGCTCGCGACCGTCAGAAAGCCTACGCAAACAAGCGCCGGAAACCACTTGAGTTCTAAGTTGGGGATCGAGTGCTACGCAAAGTTTCACCCTGGAAGGGTGTGGTTCGCTTTGGAAAAAGGGGCAAACTCAATCCGCGTTATGTCGGACCGTTCGAAATCATAGAGAAAATAGGCAAGGTGGCCTACAAACTAAACCTACCCGCAGAACTCAGTGCAGTTCACAACGTTTTTCACGTGTCGAATCTGAAGAAGTGTCTGTCAGATGAGACCCTCATAGTTCCTTTGAAGGAGCTCACTATCGACGATCAGTTGCGATTCGTCGAGGAACCAGTTGAAATCACGGACCGAGACGTTAAGGTCCTCAAGCACACTAGAATACCTCTTGTTCGAGTTCGTTGGAACTCACGTCGTGGCCCAGAGTTCACCTGGGAACGAGAAGATCAAATGAAACTCAAGTATCCCCAGTTATTCGGAAACAGTGCAACCACTACTGAGGCTGAAGCTACTACAGAATTTCGGGACGAAATTCTAAATCAACGGGGGGATGATGTGACACCCCAGGAAAACCAGTAAACAACACAACTAGCTTCCTCAGTAACCACGTGCTAAATTTTGGGACGAAATTTCTTTCAAGTTGGGGATAATGTGACAACTCGAGTTTCCAAGATTCCATCTTCGCATTAATTGCACGTTAATTGTTTATGTTGTTTGTTTACATGACTTGTTTGTTTCGCAACTGTATATGTTTGTAAAACGTTAAATCGTATTGTGATTGATATGTTATATTTGGTATGCATTATAATTGAGTGTAAGTTAATATATATATTGGGTATTATTATTAACTGTTTAACATGGATCCTTGCCGAAATACCCACACCCGAAACACCCACATACATTGAGATGTATATTCTGTATTAATAATATATGTGCTATATAATCAATAAATGTTGACCCTTATCTACAAAACCCTCTCCACCCGAAAACCCCACCTCACGAAAACCCCCCCATGACGAAAACAGAATGGGCCTTTGCCCAGCGACAATTACTTATATGTTTTGATTTCCAATCTTTACGTAAAAAATGTTAATCGACAAACCCTAGACAACTCTCATCTTCTCTCTCGCTCCCCTGTGAAACCCGACGGCAGACGTGAGTATTCGAGTCTCATTCACCGATCGACTCGCTGTCTTCTTTGTTTAGGTTAGTAATCAACTGTTGATTAGTTATTTGTTTTGTTTCATCATGTACTATCTGTTTGATTTTCACGTGTTAACTGTGATTGCGATTTGTTTAGAATTGTAATACTGAATGATGAATTGATCGTAATACTGAATGATAAATTGATTAGTAACTAGATCTGCATGTATTGAATGTTATGTTGAGATTAATTCCGATGGATATGTGATCAGATATTACTTGAGTAGAGGTTTAATGGTTTTGTTATGATAATATATTGATTGCAAATTGATTTTTATAAACTGTTATGTTTGAACGATTCTTGTTGAAGCCGTGGAAGTTGTTAGTGATGATAAGGGCTTCTGTGTTTGTAACTGTTAATGTTGATGATGATGATGATGTAACCGACGAAAACCAAACCCCCCCCACGAAAACATTACCTTGACGAAAACACTTTGGGATTTCGTTGCCCAAGTGTTTTCGCCAACAAGTGATTTCGGCCCAAGGGATTTCGGCCCAAGTGTTTTCTTCACAAAGTTGTTTTCGTCGCATGTAAACCCATTTAAGTTGAGCATGTAAACTCTGTTATGTCTGTTAAATGATTAACCCTGTTAAGTATTAACTGTGTTATGTATGTCAGTTATGTTATGTATGTTAACTAGGTTACGTTAACTATGTTATGAATGTTAAACTCATTATACATGATAACTCTGTTATGACACACTGACTATGATAAGTGGGTTAACTCAACTATACATGTTAGTTCTATTGATCCTAGTTAACGCTGTTAGCACAGTTAAGTGTATCAAGACTGTTAATGAAGAACCATGGTTAGTACAAACTGTGAAGGACATTTATATGAAGCATGAACTGCATGACTTTGATTAATTGCTTATGTGATACATGATAATTGTTTGGACACACTTTGCGACATAGATTGCATGTGGAATATTACGAACATGTACTGATTGAATATACGTGCATACTATATCACTTGACTGATTTCTTGTGAGCACATAGTTAGCATACCGAGCAAACCAAGGTGAGTTCACACTCTATCCAAGGCATGGGATTCCCAAGGGTTGGGAATGGGTTAAAGAACTGAATGGTAACTACAAACTTGCGTATTCCCCATACAACAGGATACGTACGACTATAAGACCATCACTCTATCAATTGAAGTCCCTCATTTATCGACTTAATCGCCGAGGCCTATGGCGAGCGGGTCATTAGTAGATAGCGCTATTAGGTTTAACAACTCACACCGTGTCATCCGAACGGGCGTGTACTAATGGACTATGGGCAAAGGGTCAATGCTGATAGACATTGACTTAGGGCACCTCTTACATTTTCGTAGCAGTCGATACTTGTGGTCTAGTAATACATGGGAAGCCCCCACCAATCTTCGCAAACATGTCTGGGAGATCGCGATACGAATTAATACGATACATGGTTTACAAAATGAACATACGATTTATGAAACGAATGCTATAACTAAAACACCAACTGTGAACTCGCTCAACTTTGTTGTTGACTCGTTGTTACATGCCTTGCAGGTCGTTAGGTACTCATGGAGCTTACACAGGGAGGCGCAGTCGTTGTGGGACATGGCAGTGTGTGCCATGCTAAAAACAATACTTTATTTCGTACTTAATACTTACATTGGGTTTTACAATTATGCTTCCGCTAAACACTTAACTAAGTTTTTGATTTGAAACACCTTTCATATTGTGTGGTTGAATTTTACTTATTACTTGTGATGTTCAATATGATTGGTGGCTTGATCCTGGTCAGTCACGCCTCCAAGCGGCGATACTCCGCATGTGGATTTTGGGGGTGTGACAGCAAAGAAAGAAGAAGTGGCTGAAGATGAAAGCTAGAAAACAGCTGATGAGAGTTTGAGAAACCAGCAGAAGAAAATGTTGTTACTGAAAAACAACAAAATGATGAGAGTTTGGGAAAGAAAGAAGAAGAACTGGGATAAGAAAATCAGGTGAAAGCTGGTGAGAAGATGGTTAATGAAGCTGTTGCTGATGAACAACAGGAGATCACTACAGATCAGAAGAAGACGGCAGAAAAAGCCGAGGTGCCAACTATTGAGGTAATTACTCAACCTGAATTTTCTAAAGTTTTAAATAAAACTGTTGAAACTGCAAGAAATGCATGGAAACGTGTAGTGCTTGTACTGAAAAAGATGAAAAATTCAGAACAAGAGACATAGAATTT
>JARYGA010034467.1:0-36236 GCA_030545235.1 Helianthus tuberosus | reverse complement strand
ATCTTGTTATGACCCCATGCAGGAATCTTGATGAAGTAAGAACCAGGGCCCTTAGATTCATCCGATTAGAGGATGATAAAAGGATCCAGGAAAGACTGACAGGATCCTCAAAACAGGAAAAGCAAGGATCCTACTTTAAGAATAACAAGTTCAAGTCCTACAACAAGTCTGACAACCAGAATGTGCATGCAGTAGAGCAGGAAGAGGATGATGAGGATTATCCTCCCATTTCTGAATACTGTTTTTCTGTTGATAACAATGAACTAATTATTGCAATGCAGAATCTAGGCGAGAAAGCTAGGTGGCCAAGAAAAAGTGATAAACCAGCTGCTACAAAAGTCAAATCCAAGTGGTGTGCATATCATGAGGATTTCAGACATCTCACTAAAGAGTGTATTGCACTTAGAAAAGAAATTGGTTACTTGTTAAGCAAGGGGCACTTGAAGGAATTTCTGGGATGAAAGAAGTCAAGGATCCAGGATCCTAAAAGGATCCCAGAAAAGGCTCCTGCTCCTCCAGCAGATGCACAAGTTATAAACTTCATATCCGGTGGATCAGACATTTGTGGTACTTCCTTTTCAGCAGCCAAGAGACATGCCAAGGAAACCAAGATGGATAATGGAGACAGACCCATCCGAACCTCCACTGTCACACAGGATAAGATTATAACTTGTGATGAGGATGATCGTCATGACGTTCAGGATCGTCATCATGATGGTCTTGTTATTACCCTATTTATTTCTAACCATTTCATTCGCAGGATCCTTATAGATGGAGGAAGCTCAGTGAACATCATTCAGCTTGATGTCCTCAAAAAGATGAACATTCCTGAATCAGACATTGTCCCAAGATCCTCAGTTCTTGTGGGATTCAGCGGAGAAACCAAGAATACATTGGGGGATATCAAACTCCCTATCTATATCGAAGGACTTCACTCTTATAAAAAATTTTGTGTTATAGATTGCTTATCATGTTGTAATGTTATCCTTGGCAGGCCGTGGATACATGACATGAAGGCAGTCCCATCCACATATCATCAATGCGTAAAGCTTCCTAGTCCATGGGGAGTGGTGAAAATTGAGAGTGATCAACAAGAAGCTAAAAATTGTTACACATCATCAATGAAGCCAGCCTCAAGACCAAGGGAGCAATAGCAACTAAAGTATCCTCCAAGAGATGTCTTGGAGGCAAGAGAGCAGGATTTGAAAGAAATCCTTATGGATCCTCATGATCCTGAATCCATCGTCTTCATAGGATCAGGGATCATTAGCAACATTGAACAAGATCTAGTATCCTTCCATAAGAAGAGGAAAACCACCTTTGCCTGGAAGCATGAGGATATGACAGGTATATCTAAGGATATAATTACTCATAAACTTGGCATTGACAGGTCATTCAAGCCTATACATCAAAAAAGAAGGAAGTTTGCACCCGAAAGGAATGCTATTATCCAGGAGGAGGTAGATAAATTACTTCAGGCAGGTATGATAAGAGAGGTTAAGTATCCAAGGTGGCTAGCTAATGTGGTTGTTGTTCAAAAGAAAAATGGAAAGTGGAGGGTATGTGTCGATTTTACTGATTTAAACAAGGCATGTCCCAAGGATCCTTTCCCGTTACCCCACATTGACTCCATGGTGGATGCTACCGCGGGTCATGAGTTGTTGACTTTTATGGATGCTTCATCTGGATTCCAACAAATTCAGATGGAACCATCTGATCAATAGGATACAGCCTTTATGACCCCAACTGGTATATATTGTTATATTGCTATGCCATTTGGACTAAGGAATGCAGGTGCTACTTATCAAAGGCTAGTCAATATGATGTTCAAGGAACAAATTGGACACACTATGGAAGTCTATATAGATGACATGGTGGTTAAGTCCAAGAAAGCTGAGGATCACCTTAGAGACTTGGAGGAAGCATTCAATATCCTTGATAAATTTAATATGAAACTGAATCCTTCCAAGTGTTATTTTGGTGTTAAAGCAGGTAAATTCTTAGGCTATATGGTGACAAAGAGGGGCATTGAAGCAAGTCCAGAGCAGATTAAGGCTATTGTAAATATCAAATCTCCTGCAAATGCTAAGGATGTGCAAAGATTGACAGGCAGGATCGCAACCTTGAACAGGTTCATATCCAAATCCTCAGAAAAGTGCAAGGAATTCTATGACATCCTGAGGAAGAACAAAAAAATTGAATGGACTGAGAAGCATGAAAATGCCCTCAAAGCTCTTAAGGATTACCTATCCTCAGCCCCCGCCTTGATGAAACCAGAAAAGTGGGACATATTATCCTTATACCTAGCAGTATCCTCAAAAGCAGTAAGTGCGGTCCTTGTTAAGGATCACCAAGGTACACAACATCCTGTTTATTATGTAAGTAAGAGTTTACTTGATGCTGAATCCAGGTATTCACACTTAGAGAAACTTATCCTTGCATTAATTATGGCATCTACTAAATTAAGACATTATTTTGAGACTCATGCCATCATTGTTAAGACTAATTTTCCAATTAAGAATGTTCTCAGGAAACCAGAAATGTCAGGGAGGATGGCCAAATGGGCAGTGAAGCTTAGTGCTTATGATATAAGATATGAGCCTAGAACTGCCGTTATATCTCAGGCCTTAGCTGACTTTGTGGCAGATTTCAGTAGTGACTTGCAAAAGGAAGCTGAGTTAGAAGTCCAACAGCTTGAAGAAACTAAGGATCCTTGGATACTCTTCACTGATGGAGCCTCTAATGTCAAAGGAACAGGGCTTGGAATACTACTAAAATCGCCACAGGGGGACATAATACCCCACTCCATAGCTTGTGAGTTTCAAACTACTAATAACGAGGCTGAATATGAAGCCTTGATAGCTGGTTTGCAAATTGCCAAGCATATGAGGATCAGGTATCTTGAGGTACATGTAGATTCGTTGTTAATTACTAATCACTTTAATGGATCCTATGCTGTTAAAGGTGAAAAGCTAATCAAATATTTGGAAATAGTCAAAGAATTGGCACTCTCTTTTGTTTACTTTAGTTTGACACAGGTACCAAGGGAAGAGAATACAGAGGCTGATGCATTAGCCAATCTAGGATCTTCCTTGAAGATCCCGGAGGATATCCAGATCCCTATTATCCATATCCTGACCCCTGCTATCGAGGATCATGTAGCCATGGAGATAGGAGAGGATTATGCAATCATCCCTAGTGATGATACTCAATCTCATTCAGGATCATGGATCGATCCAATCATGAGATACATACAACATGGAGAGATTCCTACAGGAGAAAACCCTAGGGCTTTCAAAATCAAGGTATCTTAATTTACAATATTGAATAATATGTTGTATAAACGATCTCTTGCAGGACCATATCTAAGATGCATTGAGGATCCTGAAATCCAAGAAGTCCTAAAGGATTTCCATGAAGGAGATTGTGGAAACCACACTGGGGGCAGGGCATTATTCTCAAGGATCCTGAGGACAGGATACTATTGGCCCACAATGAAGAAGGATGCTGTGGATTATGCTAAGAAGTGTGATCCTTGTCAGAGACATAGTAATATCATTCACCAACCAGCAGAGCTCTTGCATCCTATATCCTCTTCCTGGCCATTCATAAGATGGGGAATGGATATAGTTGGTAAGCTTCCTAAAGCACCTGGTGGAAAAGTATTCATGCTTGCTATGACTGATTACTTCTCCAAGTGGATAGAGGCTAAAGCCTTTGCTCAAGTCAGAGAAAAGGAAGTGATATCCTTTATTAAAAGAAACATTATTACTAGATTTGGTATCCCTTCCGAAATTGTTTGTGACAATGGATCCCAATTTATTGGGAGTAGAAATACTAACTTTTGTGACAGCTGGGGGATTAAGATGATAACATCAACACCAGTCCACCCACAAGCTAATGGTCAGGCAGAATCATCCAACAAGATCATCATCAACAATTTGAAGAAGAAGCTTGGATCCAAGAAAGGAAAATGGGCAGAAGAACTACCTTATGTACTTTGGGCTGATAGGACAACTCCCAAAAATGCTACTGGCCAAACTCCATTCTCTTTAGTATTTGGGGCAGAATCAGTGATCCCTACAGAGATGGTGGTTCCCACTGCAAGAACAAGCATTCGTGATCCTGAAGAAAATGCTGAAAACTTGGTTCAAGATTTGGATACTATAGAAGAACTCAGGGATTTGGCAAGGATAAGGATGGCCAGTTATCAACAAAGGATGGCTGGAGCTTACAACAAAAATGTCAGGATCAGGAAATTCCAAGTTGGTGATATGGTGTTGAGGAAAGCATTTCAGAATACCACCAATCCTGCTGATGGAAAGTTGGCACCAAAGTGGGAAGGCCCTTATTTGATTGAAGCCGAAGCAGGAAAGGGGGCATATCGATTGCTAACAATGGAAGGTGATTTGCTACCAAGAGCTTGGAATGCTGTCCACCTGAAGAAACACTTCATGTAATAAGGATCCATGATCCTTACCTGACAAGTATCCTTGAAGGATCCTTACAGGACAGAGGATCCTCATTTTGGTAATATTCTAATCTCCAACTATTTCATTCTTTAATTATCTTATATAAGGATAAGGATCCTGCATCCTTTATCCTCCTTTCACTTGATTCTGATTTTTGAAGGTTCAGGTATCCTTAACAAATGATTGAGTATCCACAGAAGTATCCAGTTATTTGGGCTTGACCCCAGTTATTTGGGCTTAACCCTGGTTATTTGGGCTTGACCCCAGTTTGGGCCTGTCCCCAGTATCGCCAGTAGCGCACGATGATCCTGGTACAGTTCATGGCAATGGGACCAGTACTCGCTTTAGGGGCTGACAATTTCATTGTACTGGCTGTATTCAGGATCCTACGTATAATGGTAGACGTACCATACACCCGTTCCTAAGGTTTCTAACGTTTTCACGTTAGCTAAGGTTTTGGCATTTTCATGTCACTAAGTTTGGATAGTCGCCAGTGAGGGCCATACTCCAGTTTACACACGATCCTTTGGGCTTGTCCCCAGTTATCCTTTGGGCTTGTCCCCAGTTATCCTTTGGGCTTGTCCCCAGTTATCCTTTGGGCTTGTCCCCAGTATATTGGGCTTGTCCCCAGAATTGTTGGGCTTGTCCCCAGTTACTAACTTTTGTCTTATATTGGCTTAGTCCCAAGTTGTATCATATTTCAGGTTTTTGAAGCTAAACGACCAAGGATCCTTGATCCTTACCTTCTACTAAGGTTTGTCTTTTGGTTATCCTTATTATAAGTGTTAAAGGTTAGGATCCTAACTTGGATTCTCAGGTATGATCCTTAATTATTTTGATTTTATTTATTATTTACATGAGTGACCCTTATCCTTTGACAACTGAACTTATGATCCTTAAACTACACTACTTTTCAGAACTTGTCGACTATAGGATATGTGATCCTTGATCATATCCTAAACTTTATACGAATATTTATTAGATTTCTTCTTCTTTACTTAATAAATCCAGACAAAATATTTATCACAACAATTGAAAAGTAAAGTATTCACAAGGATAACAATACGGGAAATAGACAAAAAGTTAAGGTTTTATTTATTCACAAAATGTTAAACCCTTCATGGTTGTCAAAATTACCTACCCCAAGCATCTACCAGCAATGCGTGGCCCGTCCGCTGGGGTAGGTAAAGGGTGTCCATTGTTCATAGGTCTTTGTAGTGCAGGAAATAAAAAATGGCAGGATAACAAGTGGCTTCATCCCCCAAACAGAGGATCCATCCACCACTCGTTATCCTACCTATTGTCTAAGGATCCTTGATCCATAACCCTAGAAACTATTGTTCAAATACAACCCAAGATTGTTTCAAAACACCATAACCAAAAAACTATTACCAAGTCCTAAAAAAAAATGGGCTCCGGCCGCGTCTAGAAATGTCCATCATCGCCCATTCCAGCAACTTACACCCTTGCTGCATCACCATCACCTTCACCAGCTCCTCCAGCTCCGGCATCATCCACATGATCCTTAACCCCACTGCCGCCAGCCTCGATTGCTAAGACGTCACCAGCTTCTTCTTCGTCATCCAGCTCAGCCAACCTAGCATTCCAGCCCTCTATGTCCCAGTTGCTCTTGTCAAAGTCAGGATCCTGAGCTTCTTGGGCCATCTGCAACTTGGTTTTGTACATAGCAATGGCAGCGGAGACTTTAGCATCATTTGTGATTTCAGCCTTCTCCTGATCAACAGTGATATGAGCCAGGACAAGTTCCCTCTTCACCAGATTGACATCGTTTTCAAGGAAGGCAATCTTCTTATCCATGGCCAGCATGATCTTTTGGAGGTCCACACACTTTTGCTCAACCTCTTCAATACTCCCTACGTAATCTTGGATTTCAGCAAATTTCTGCAAAAGAAAGGATACAATTCAGGATCCCTTACCTTTAGCATGGAAGGATCATGTACAAGAATCACATTTAAGGATCAGTTATTCTTACCTCGGCAACGTATTCTTCGAACTGATGCTGGATCAGAGGCAGACCTTCAAGGGTATCAGCAGTCTTCCTTTTCTTTCCGCCCCTTCCCTTAGAAGTGGTTTCCTTGGGGATCGTGACGAATGGACTAGCAGCATGCTTTTTCTTTGAGGATCGGACAGCATCAAGGTCAGTAACACTGAAACGAGTAGCAGACTTTGATGATTTTCCAGCACCTACACATCCAAAACAGATAAGTATCCTTATTTCATTCTAATTTAAACATTTAGTTATGCACAAAATGGGATACTTACTTGACATCGTAACAGAGCCTGAGGATACTTCCTGAGAATCCTGGGTATTTGCTTGAAATGTTCTTATTGCAGGATCAAGCCTCCGGAAAGCAGCAAGCCTTTCCTTCGTTGCAGGTGTTGTAATAATGTGTGAAACGGTAATAGCTGCAAAGTAGAAACAAAAGGGGTCAGTGATCCTCGGCGGAGACAGGGTATCCTATGATCCTTCTATAAGGATCCTCTATCCTACCAGAAGTAACCCATTTTCTTGGAAGATCCTTCCCATCAGGGATGGAATCCCTTCTGACAAAGAAGAATCGCCTTTTCCAGTTGGTGTCATTCTTAGTGGTTTTGAAGATGGGGTGTTCTTCACCGGGTTTATGTTTGAATAGATATCGATGAGATCCATGGCTCACAAGGTCGTACATTTCTGCTAACTCCGACACTCCCCGATCAATACCTTCATGCTCAATGATTCTTTCAAGGGTATACAAGACCCTCCACATCATTGGCATCGCTTGGATGTAGGAGATGCCGGTGAGAGAGAAGAAAGATTGGGTGAAATCAGGAAAAGGATACGAGTATCCTATTGTAAATGGGGTGACCGGAAAAGCTACCCAGGTTTCAGAAACAAAGTCGCTCAGGACGGTTTGATCAAAAGCTTTAAAAACCGTGTTCCCCGGAAAACAATGGCGAATCCTGTCTATCTGTGGATCAGTAAAGCAGCATCGTTCCTTCGCAGAGCTTTCGATGATCCCTTGGCTCTTCAAAGGACTGTCCTTTTTATGATCCTTAGCCGGTGAAGATCTTAGCATCATCTTGGGCATAATGATGGTGAAGAAGAAGAAACATAATGAGATTATGAAGAGAGAAAGGAAAGAGACGTACCCGATCAGATCTTCGAATGAGGATTTAAAGGATGAAACACACGAATTTAAATGCTTCCTAACCCTTATCTCTAACTTCAATTTATAATCATGATCTTGCAGGATAGTCACTTCAATGACGTCAGATTGGCAACGGCTAGTGATGTGTTCAAAATGTAACATATAAATTTCATCAAATGAGGCATAAAACTAACCCTTTTTTAGTACTAATATTGGAAAAAGTGTGCTTTTGTCTTCCTTTTGTATTTTCAGGATTAAATGAGCTCAAATTAACAAAAAAAGCAAAAAGACATCAAAATCTAACATAAATACAAGAAAAGGAACAAGACGTGACATGCCCGACCCCATGACAGCATCTTCCCAAGCAAAACAAGAAATCAGAAGCCTGAACACGCCCCGTGCTCAGCCAGCACGGGGGCGTGCCCAAGTGTCAGCAGAAAAGACAAAGTGGTAGAAGCTTCTATTGCCCACCACGGGGCCGTGCTCAGCGGACACGGGGCCGTGGTCAACTATAAGATTCGCACAATCTAGGCAAATCTTCATAGTACAAAGATTCTTCTGCACACGGGGTCGTGCTCAGCGGACACGGGGGCGTGGTCAACTAATAAGACAAAGCTGCATTAAATGAAGAAAGAGAAGGATGTGGACACGGGGCCGTGCCCACTGGACACAGGGCCGTGCCCGAGCTTCTGTTCAGCCTATAAATAGAAGTGCTTGGCTCAAGCTCAAACCATCCCTTGGCACACCACCTCTCTCACACTTCACCCACCACCCACCACCACCATAACACCATCATCCACCACCATCATCCATTGTCCATCGTAGAGTGTGTGAGTCGTCTCGGGATCCAAGATTGATCGTAAGAGTTCTTGAGAATCAAGGCCATGTTTGCCTAAGTCTCTTACATCACTTGGTGAAGACAAAGTGTCTAGTGTAATACTTTTTTTTTCTAATCTTTTCGCACTTTTTATTTGGTTTCGTATTAATGACTTTAATAACTAGTTGCTTATGTTGAAGGTTATCTTTCTTTATCGTTTGTCTGTGGTGTCTTGAAATTATTTTACTGTCTATATAAAATAAAAGATTTTCACCATTCATATCTCCACGGTCTATATGGAGGTATGTTGGCTACCTGGTCGGGGGTTAAGGGAACGGTTTGGTAAAGGTCTTGCCATTGTTCAGCGTTTAGAGGTCCTGCAATGGACCTGGGTCAAATTTAGTAGGACCTCCTTCAATACTTAGCGGTATTGGATGGCGGGGGTCCAAACTCTTTGATCCCCTCATAAGTTAACTACTATTAATACGATAACCCGGCTATTTAGGACTGTATCCCTGCTGACTCAGACTACTTAGTCGAGGGTAACGTCACCTCCAAAAGAGGGGCCTACCATAATTTGCATTAATAACTTAATTAATTATCTTCCAATAATCCACCCTTTTAGGATTGTATCCTTGCTGACTCAAACTACTGGGGTGAGGGTAACGTCACCTTCAAAAGAGGGGCCTACTACAATAACTAAGATAATCTCTTAAAATAGTGCAAAAGTGCGGAAATAATCAAAGGTTACACTAGATACGAGTCGGAACCAAGTGATTCATCTTGTCTATCTGTTTCTTCTTTTTATTTTCAGTATTTTAGTTAGTTTTTATTTTTCTTAGTTTAAAATATTTTTCTAAACTTTTTTTGATTTGATTAGACGTTGAGGATAAACCGGTACTAAAAGCTCTTCTGTCCTTGGATGACCTCGGTATCTTACCAACACTATACTACGCTCACGATAGGTGCACTTGCCCATATGTGTGCCTAGTGTTAGTAAATATCGTGTTTTATAAATTTAAAATATATACCTAAAATATATAACACTTCACACGCATCAAGTTTTTGGCACCGTTGCCGGGGACACAAGGATTTTAAGAAAGTTAGGAATCAACGGCCTAATTGTTTTTCTTATTTTTAATTTTTTTTAGGATTTTTTTCTTAATTTTTCAGCTTCTGCAGAGCTCAGCACGGGCCGTGCCTGGTCGGACACGGGCCGTGACCAGCATCCTTACTGGCAGTTTTTATTTTCCGAGTTACAGAGAGCTGAGCACGGGGCCGTGTCGGTGCAACACGGGGCCGTGTCCAACTCCCAGTAACAGGGATCCGGGAAACAATCACTGTATCTCTGACCACGATCCGTGTTCACCAAGCACGGGGCCGTGGCGAACATTCTGACCAACGTTCTTTTCTGTTTTTATTCCCGGACTTGGAACCCAGGCGCCACATTTGAACCTCCTACGTAGTGCATGAGCTCCAGTTCTAGTAGAGACATAAAAGAACCTCTAGAAGAACCCGAACGCTTTCTCAGAAAAAGACTTAAAGCTAAAAATCAAGAGAAAGTTTCGGGGGACCCACTTCCAATGGCGGACTAACGTACCCTCATGGATTACCTACGGCCCACCATAGGCAATCTCGGCGCCGCTATCAATGCACCGAATGTCGAAGCCAACAACTTCGAACTTCGGCCGCATTTGATACAAATGCTCCAAAACTCCACAACCTTCCATGGGCTTGCGGACGAGGATCCCCATCTACATATTACTAATTTCTTGGAAATATGTGATACTTTTCGGATCAATGGAGCATCAAACGACGCCATTCGCCTTAGGATGTTTCCATTTTCACTTAAAGACCGAGCTAAGGCTTGGCTTAACACCCTCCCAGTTGGCTCGGTAAACACCTGGGATGAACTAGCACAAAAGTTTCTATATAAGTATTTCCCTCCTGCTAAAACGGCTAAACTAATGACTGAAATTAATACATACTCACAAGAGGATGGGGAATCCTTATATGAAACTTGGGAAAGGTTCAAGGAGCTTCTAAGAAAGTGTCCTCATCATGGTCTAGCGGTGTGGCAACAAGTATCCACTTTCTACAATGGGTTGTTGCCACACACAAGACAAACACTTGATTCAAGCTCCGGGGGACTTCTAGGTAATCGTCGCCCAAATGAAATATATAATCAAATTGAGGAAATTGCTCAAACCAATTTTCAATGGCACACTCCCCGAGGTAATAAATCTATTGCCCCGGGCGCCCATAAGGTTGATGAAAGCACCTCTTTACAAGCCCAAATCGAGGCCCTCTCTTCAAAAATCAAAAGGCTAGAAATGACAAAAACGGCCTCGGTAATGGCTTGTGAAGGGTGTGGTGGGTCACATGAAAATTGGAGTTGTATGAAAGAATTAGATGAACAGGCAGAAACGGTAAACTACATTGATAATAGACCTAGGCCGTCGGGTCCTCCAACGGGTACCTACAACCAAGGATGGCGTAACCACCCAAATCTTGGTTGGAGAGATCCCGGCAATAGTAGTAACCAACAAAACCAACGAACTAATTTTCAACAACCACAAAATTTCTCTCAACAACAAGGTGGAAGAGAAAGGCTTGAAGATACGGTATCTCGCCTCATCTCCGACACCGAAAAGAAAAACTCGGATCAATTTCAACAATTGGAATCGAATTTTAGAAATCAACAAGCTAGCATTCAAAACATTGAAAAACAATTAAATCAACTACCTCAAAATTTCTCCGAGAGACCACAAGGCACGTTACCAAGTAATACCGAAACCAACCCAAAGGCGCAAGTACACCTCATCACATTGAGAAACCGAACCGTGGGTCCCTAGGATGCCACATTACCACCGGTTGAAGGAAGTCAACTCAACCAAAGCACGACTTCACCTATAACTCAACCGGAAAAATCTCCTTCACCAAATCAAGAGCCCATCAAGACTCCTCCAATTCCGTACCCCGGTAGGTTAAATCGTCAAAAGACCGATGAGCAATTCGCAAAGTTCGAAAGTTTACTAAAACAATTGCATGTTAATATTCCTTTTATTGAGGTCCTAACCCAAATGCCTAAATATGCAAAATTCATGAGGGATTTCCTCACTCACAAAAGGAAAATTGAATCATTGCAATTAGTTAACTTAGGCGAAGAATGCTCCGCTTTAGTACTTAACAAACTTCCACAAAAGAAAATCGATCCCGGGAGCTTCACAATTCCTTGCTCGATTGGGAAGTCCCCCGTTCGTAATGCATTAGCCGATCTTGGGGCTAGCATTAACCTCATGCCCACGTCAATGTTCAAACGACTCGGCCTAGGAACAACAACCCCTACAAAGATGAGCATACAACTCGCCGACAGGTCCGTCAAATTTCCACAAGGTGTCGCTGAAAATCTGCTGGTCAAGGTTGACAACTTCATTTTTCCAACCGATTTTGTCATCCTAGACATGGAAGAAGATACCGATGTCCCTCTCATCCTCGGGAGGCCATTTCTAGCCACCGCCCAAGCAGTGGTGGATATGAATGACGGAACGTTAACATTAAAGTTTGGGGATGAGGAAGTGAAGTTTGAATGTGGAAAGAAAGTAGAGGAAGAAGAACCGGTCAAATACATGAAGGTCATAGACTCGAGCTTGGATGACGCTCTCCGACGGTGTAACATGGGATGCAATACATCCCACTTGGGTAACATGTGACCAGGCTTTGGGTCTAGCCAAGGACCCTTATAAACGTGGCGCACCACGGAGGCGTTCCGCGGAACTATCCTTAGTTTAGATTAATTTTCTTGTTTTCTAGTTAGTTTTAATTTCTAGGAATAAAAACACACTTGAGATGGCAAAGGATGCAAGGGAAACTTGAACCAGCACCACATACAGGAAAACAGAACCGTCCAACAAATTTCTTCGTTTACAGAAAGTTCGGCACAGGCCGTGTCCACCCAACACAGCCCCGTGCTGCACAGTCTGCAGAAAAAGACCCAGTTCAGGTAACTGGACACGGGCCGTGTTCACCTAACACGCCCCCGTGTCCAAACTTCTGTTTCTCTTGTTTTAATTTTGTTACTGGCACTTGAACACGGGGCCGTGCCCGGATAACACGGGACCGTGTTCAGCGCCCAGTAACACAAATTTTTTGCTTTTTACACCTTTTTACACATTCAATCAACCTAAAAACTTATTTTTGGGACACATTGAGGACAATGTGTAATTTAAGTGTGGGGGGGGGGGATGCTAAAACCTTGAATCTTACAAGTCCTAAATACAAGCCTTACACAAAACTCTATTGGAATCGCTAATCACCCCAAATTTTTTCAAAAATTTTCATTTTTTTTTACATGTCTAGGTTTAACTCGGGAAATTCAAGTTCTCAAAAAGGTTATATTTTTACAAATTTACAACCGATAGCGTCGTGATAAAAAGAACCAACATAAGAAAATTATGAAAAGGCATGACAAGCTTAGTTAAAATTTGATTATATATACTTGATCACATAAAAACCCATTCCCACAAAAGTGAGTTTTGAGCCTTTATTGAGCATACAATTACATATCATTAGACTAAATGCTCATATTTCGTTTCTTGTGTGAATAGCCGCTTAGTTCTTACGACTCTAGAACTTGCCATGACGATACATTCCCGGTCCTTACCAACTTAAACCCGAGTAAGTAAATGATGGAGGCATTAGGACTAACCCTTTTTATTTCTACACCATTATTTTTCCTTTTTTTTACCACCTACCCAAAATCCCCCTAGTTAGCCCCTTTGAGCCTAAACCTTTTCATTTCATAACCCAAACCAAACACACTTTTACCCACTAAAACCTTTTTATTTTTAACCATTTGTTTTAGTAACAAGTTCGATTTTTCGTATGACTTTTCAAAAAAAAAAAAAAAAAAAATTGTGTTGAGGATGAAGCAAAAGAAAATAAACAAACAAGTTCATCAAAAATAACTTGGTTTGAATAATAGCTTCATCAAAATAAAAGTTACAAAAATAGAAAGTCTTACGAAAACCGACACTTGTTACGCTTTTCGCCCTTTTTCTACTAACCACTAACCACCAACCCAACCACCTACCTTTAACCCAAGCCTAACCCTTCACCCACAAAGTCCTCTTGATATTTACAAATGTATATAAGTTAAAAAGGAGGAGGATTGATTGCTTGGCAAGCCTATGGTAGGAATAAGTTCCATGCTGCTCTCGAGTGATCCACAAAAATACATTTTCGGCCGAGTGTTGAGTGATCCACGTGAGGTATGTGAACTTGTATATAAATAGAATTTTACAAAGGCATGTTATGCCCTAATAAGTAATTTATCTTATGAAAAGTTTTAAATAAATCATGAAGAATAAGATTGTAAATAAATAAAAATAAAATTAAATAAAGAATCTTGGAAATCCCGACACACTACGACAAGCCCAAAAACCTTCTTCTCTACCCATTCCATTTGGGAGTGTAATAGCCATATATTAAAGAGTTTTGCTTGAGGACAAGCAAAGATTCAATTGTGGGGGTATTTGATGTGTTCAAAATGTAACATATAAATTTCATCAAATGAGGCATAAAACTAACCTTTTTTTAGTACTAATATTGGAAAAAGTGTGCTTTTGTCTTCCATTTGTATTTTCAGGATTAAATGATCTCAAATTAACAAAAGAAGCAAAAAGACATCAAAATCTAACATAAATACAAGAAAAGGAACAAGACGTGACATGCCCGACCCCACGACAGCATCTTCCCAAGCAAAACAAGAAATCAGAAGCCTGAACACGCCCCGTGCTCAGCCAGCACGGGGGCGTGCCCAAGTGTCAGCAGAAAAGACAAAGTGGTAGAAGCTTCTATTGCCCACCACGGGGTCGTGCTCAGCGGACACGGGGTCGTGGTCAACTATAAGATTCGCACAATCTAGGCAAATCTTCATAGTACAAAGATTCTTCTGCACACGGGGTCGTGCTCAGCGGACACGGGGGCGTGGTCAACTAATAAGACAAAGCTGCATTAAATGAAGAAAGAGAAGGATGTGGACACGGGGCCGTGCCCACTGGACACGGGGCCGTGCCTGAGCTTCTGTTCAGCCTATAAATAGAAGTGCTTGGCTCAAGCTCAAACCATCCCTTGGCACACCACCTCTCTCACACTTCACCCACCACCCACCACCACCATAACACCATCATCCATCCTAGAGTGTGTGAGTCGTCTTGGGATCCAAGATTGATCGTAAGAGTTCTTGACAATCAAGGCCATGTTTGCCTAATTCTCTTACATCACTTGGTGAAGACAAAGTGTCTAGTGTAATACTTTTTATTTCTAATCTTTTCGCACTTTTTATTTGGTTTCGTATTAATGACTTTAATAACTAGTTGCTTATGTTGAAGGTGATCTTTCTTTATCGTTTGTCCGTGGTGTCTTGAAATTATTTTACTGTCTATATAAAAAAAAGATTTTCACCATTCATATCTCCACGGTCTATATGGAGGTATGTTGGCTACCTGGTCGGGGGTTAAGGGAACGGTTTGGTAAAGGTCTTGCCATTGTTCAGCGTTTAGAGGTCCTAAAATGGACCTGGGTCAAATTTAGTAGGACCTCCTTCAATACTTAGCGGTATTGGATGGCGGGGGTCCAAACTCTTTGATACCCTCATAAGTTAACTACTATTAATACTATAACCCGGCTATTTAGGACTGTATCCCTGCTGACTCAGACTACTTAGTCGAGGGTAACGTCACCTCCAAAAGAGGGGCCTACCATAATTTGCATTAATAACTTAATTAATTATCTTCCAATAATCCACCCTTTTAGGATTGTATCCTTGCTGACTCAAACTACTGGGGTGAGGGTAACGTCACCTTCAAAAGAGGGGCCTACTACAATAACTAAGATAATCTCTTAAAATAGTGCAAAAGTGCGGAAATAATCAAAGGTTACACTAGATACGAGTCGGAACCAAGTGATTCATCTTGTCTATCTGTTTTTTCTTTTTATTTTTATTTTCAGCATTTTAGTTAGTTTTTATTTTTCTTAGTTTAAAATATTTTTCTAAACTTTTTTTGATTTGATTAGACGTTGAGGATAAACCGGTACTAAAAGCTCTTGTGTCCTTGGACGACCTCGGTATCTTACCAACACTATACTACGCTCACGATGGGTGCACTTGCCCATATGTGTGTCTAGTGTTAGTAAATATCGTGTTTTATAAATTTAAAACTTGACTAAAAAGTGTTAAAGGGGCTTAAAATATATACCTAAAATATATAACAATTCACACGCATCAGCTAGTCAGAATATAACGGCTATATGTCCGTTGGTTTGTTACGAATAAGAACGAGAAAATATAATTTGTTTACTTACACTTTACTCCTTACATTTTGGGGGCAATTGTTAGGGGAGGATTTTCCAAAGATCAGTGATCCTCAATTACTGTCAAGTTTAGGGATCCTCAATTCTATTTGAATTAGTGATCCTCAGAGAGTGTTGTAGAATCAGGATCCTGGATCATCATAGTGATCCTTACACTAACGATTGTCTGCTTTGAATATGATGTTGTTTTGTAGGAGTACGTGCTTGGACTTGGTCTTAGCGATATTCCCGGAGCATATTCTCTTTTTATTCCGCACGTGCTTGACTAATATGGACGTTTTGGAGGTCGTGGAAGACTTGCACGAAATGCGGATAGTTAGTTAGCTTAGATATTTACCAAATTTAAAAGGGGATAGCGAGCTAGATTAGAACACCTGGCTATTTTTGGCTAAACACACATACTCGTAACTGCTCTCATCAGCTCTTGACAGTTTGCTTGGCGATTACACACTTTTTTGCACATTACACTCTAGTGATCCTTGTAACTAGCTCGCTATCGTCCAAAGTTGTAATATATTTTCTGTTTAATTTGAGTTGGTGATCGGTAGTTTCCATCACCCGAGGTTTTTTATGCCGGAGATCAACTCTTGATCAAGGGCTTTTTCCTCGTATAAATCACCGTGTCACTTGTTCATTACATTTCTGAGTGATCCTTAATATTGTTCATTGATTCAAGCATCACACCTCACAACAGAAAGTTTGGTTGCATTATCTTCGCTTGATTTTTGACCAAAACACTCTTCTTTGCCATTCATGAGATGGGGAATGGATATAGTTGGTAAACTTCCCAAAGCACCAGGAGGAAAGGTGTTCATGCTTGCCATGACTGGTTACTTCTCTAAGTAGATAGAGGCTGAAGCCTTTGCTCAAGTCAGAGAAAAAGAAGTGATATCCTTTATTAAAAGAAATATCATTACTAGATTTGGTATCCCTTCTGAAATTGTTTGTGATAATGGATCCCAATTTATTGGGAGTAGAACTACTAACTTTTGTGACAGCTGGGGGATTATGATGATAACATCAACACCACCCACAAGCTAATGGTCAAGCAGAATCATCCAACAAGATCATCATCAACAACTTGAAGAAGAAGCTTGGATCCAAGAAAGGAAAGTGGGCAGAAGAACTACCTTATGTACTATGGGCTGATAGGACAACTCCCAAGAATGCCACTTGCCAAACTCCATTTTCTTTGGTATTTGGAGCAGAATCAGTGATCCCTACAGATATGGTGGTTCCTACTGCAAGAACAAGCATCCGTGATCCTGAAGGAAATGCTGAAAACTTGGTTCAAGACTTGGATACCATAGAAGAACTCAGGGATTTGGCATGGATTAGAATGGCTAGTTATCAACAAAGGATGGCTGGAGCTTATAACAAGAATGTCAGGATCAGGAAGTTTCAAGTTGGTGATATGGTATTGAGGAAAGCATTCCAAAACACCACAAATCCTGCTGATGGCAAGTTAGCACCAAAATGGGAAGGCCCCTATCTTATTGAAGCTGAGGCAGGGAATGGGGCATATCGATTGCTGACAATGGAAGGTGATTTGCTACCAAGGGCTTGGAATGCTATCCACTTAAAGAAATACTTCATGTAATAAGGATCTAGGATCCTTAGCTATATTCATGACCGATATCCTCGAATTGAAGGATCCTTAGTGGATAGATGATCCTCATTCTAGTAATGATCTAATTTCAATATGTTTAATTCTTTAATTATCTTATATATAAGGAGAAGGATCCTGGATCCTTTATCCTTCTTTCACTTAGTTCTGAGTTTTGCAGAAGCTTGATATATCCTTAACAAAGGATTGAGTATCCACAGAAGTTTCCAGTTATTTGGGCTTGACCCCAGTTAATCGGGCTTGACCCCAGTTATTTGGGCTTAACCCCATATATTTGGGCTTGACCCCAGTTATTTGGGCTAGTCCCCAGTTTTTGGGCCTGTCCCCAGTATCGCCAGTAGCGCACGATGATCCTGGTGCAGTTCAAGTCAATGGGACCAGTACTCGCTTTAGGGGCTGACAATTTCATTGTACTGGCTGTATTCAGGATCCTACGTATAATGGTAGACGTACCATACATCCGTTCCTAAGCTTTCTAACATTTTCATGTTAGCTAAGGTTTTGGCATTTTCATGTCAATAAGTTTGGATAGTCGCCAGTGAGGGCCATACTCCAGTTTACACAAGATCCTTTGGGCTTGTCCCCTGTTTTTTTTGGGCTTGTCCCCAGTTTTTTGGGCTTGTCCCCAGTTGCTAACTCTTCTCTTATATTGGCTTAGTCCCAAGTTATGTTCCATTTCAGGTTTTTGAAGCTAAACAGCTAAGGATCCTTGATCCTAACCTTCTGTTAAGGTTTGTCTTTTGGTTATCCTTTGTAAATGTTAAAGGTTTAGGATCCTAACTTGGATTCTCAGGTATGATCCTTGATCACTTTGATTTTATTCTTTATTTATCTAAGTGACCCTTACTCTTTGACAACAGGACACATGATCCTTAAATTACACTACTTTTTTGAATTTATCGATTATAGGATATATGATCCTTGATCATATCCTAAACTTTTTTAACATAATCTATTAAACTTTTATTTTTAACTTATGGATTCGAACAAAGTATATCATAACAGTTAAAAGATAAAGTATTCACAAAAATAACAACACATGATAAGCCAAAAGATTAAACTTTTATTTATTTAGCAATAAGTTAAACCCTTTTAGGGTTGTCAAAATTGCTAACCCAAGTTTCTACCAGTAAAACGTGGCCCGTCCATTTGGGTTGGCAAAGGGTGTCCATATTAACAAGGTCTAAGTGCAGGAAATAAAGGCGGCAGGATAACAAGTGGTTTCATCCCCCAAACAGAGGATCCATCCACCACCCATTATCCTACCTATTGTCCAAGGATCCATGATCCTCAACCCTAAAAACTGTTGTTTAAGTACAGACCAGCATTGTTCAAGAAAAACACCATCAAACAAAAAACCAACTACCAAACCACAAAAAATGGGCTCCGGCCGCGTCTAGATAAATCCATCATCACCCATTGTTGCAGCCTACACCTTTGCTGCATCACTATCACCTCCAGCTCCTGCATCATCAGCCTGATCCTTTGCCCCGCTGCCGCTTGCCTCAAGCATCAAGACCTCTCCAGCCTCCTCTTCATCATCAAGCTCAGCCAGCTTAGCCTTCCAGCCCTCCTGGTCCCAACTGGTCCTGTCAAAGCTAGGATCCTCAGCTTCCTTGGCCATCTACAACTTGATCTTGTACATAGCAATGGCAGAAGAAAGTTTAGCATCCTCCATCACCTCATTCTTCTCCTGATCAGCAGTGATGTGGGCAATGACCAGTTGCTTTTTTGCCAAGTTGAGCTCCTTCTCGAGGGTAGAGATGCTTTGATCCTTAGCCAGGAAGAACTTCTGGAAGTCCAGCTCCATCTGCTCAGCCTCTTCAACATACGCATCAAAGAGCATCTGGATCTCAGCAAATTTCTGCAAAAAGAAAAGATACAATTCAGGATCCGTTATCCTCAAATGGACAGCATAGAATTAAGGATCAGGGATCCTTACATCAGCGAAGTATTCTTTAAACTGATGACGGATGAGGGACAGGCCTTCAAGATTATCAGCCTCGGTGGTCTTCATCTTCTTTCCTCCCTTGCCCTTGGAGGTGACAGGCTTAGGGATTGGAACGCTTGGGCTAGCAGCAGATTTGTTCTTTCCGGACCTGCCGGAGACAGCATCAAGATTAGTGACGCTGAGGCTAGTAGCTGACTTTAAGGATTTTCCAGCACCTACAAAGGACAAATAACAGATAAGTATCCTTAATCTATATTTATTTAATCATACATAAAAATAAACACTTACTTGACATTGTGACTGAACCGGAGGATACTTCTTGTGAATCCTTTGTGTTTGCCTGGAATGATCTAACTGTAGGATCAAGGCTCCAAAAAGCAGCGATCCTTTCTTTTGTTGCAGGTGATTGAATGATATGAGAGACAGAGATAGCTGCACAAGAAGACAGAAAAGGATCATTTATCCTCAACAGAAATAGAATCATCCTATGATCCTTCTATAAGGATCCTACCATGGGTGGTCCACTCTTTGGGGAGATCTTTCCCGTTTGGGATAGAATCTCTCCTAACAAAGAAGAAACGCTTTTTCCAGTTGGTGTCATTCTTTGTGGTCTTAAGGATTGGATGAGGATCACCGGGCTTATGTTTGAATAAGTAGCGGTGTGAACCATGGCTCACAAGGTTATACAGTTCAGCCAGTTTCGATATTCCCAACTCTATGCCTTCCTGCTCAATGATGTTCTCTAGGGTATATAACACCCTCCACATCATTGGCATGGCCTGGATGTAGCACATGCCGGTGAGGGAAAAGAAGGATTGGGTGAAGGCAGGGAAAGGATAGGAGAATCCTATCAGGAATGGGGTGGCCGGAAAAGCAACCCAAGTGTCTGAGACAGAATCACTCTTAGCGGAAGAGTCGAAGGATTTGAAAACGGTATCCGCCAGAAAACAGTGGTGAATCCGGTCAATCTCCGGATCAGTGAAACAGCAGAGTTCCTTCGAAGGATTTTTGATAATCCCTTGGCTTTTTGGGGGACTATCCTTCTTTGGATCCTTAGCCGGTGAGGATCTAAGAACCATCTTCGTCATGGATGTTCAGAAAAATGAAGAACAGAAGAAGAAAATGAAGAGAGAAGGAGGAGATAGGTACCTGATCGATCTTTGAATGAGGATTTAAAGGGAAGTATCGCTCGAATTTAAATGCAAAATTGATCCATGATTCTGCAGGATGTCACTTCAGTGACACAGGCTATGTAACGGCTAGTTCGATTCTAAAGGCTATTTTTCCGTTGGATAGTTTGTTGCAGATAAGATCAAGAAAAATACGACTCGTTAATTTACATTTTACTCCTCATATTTTGGGGGCAATTGTTAGGGATAGATTTTCTAAACCTAAGGATCACGAATCCTCAGGTACTGCTAGGATCACGGATCCTCAATTCTGTTTAAGTTAAGGATCCTCAGAAGACCTTGCAAGATCAGGATCCAGGATCCTCATTGTTATCCTTATACTAACGGTTGCCTTCATTATGTTTAAACTTGTTTTGCAGGAGTGTATGCTTTGGACTTGGTCTTGCCGATATTCTTGGGGAATATACCCTCAATATTCCGCACGTGCATGGCTTGGTGACCGTTTTAGAAGTCGTGGGGAGCTTGCACATTTAGCGGATAGTTAGTTATTTAAGCTATTTCTATTTTTAAAGGGGATAACAAGGTTGAGTTAGAACGATTAAGCAAACACACACACTCGAAACAGCTCTCAACAGTTTATTGGCGATTTCATACACGTTACACTATAGTGATCCTTGTAACAAGCTTGTTATCATCCCGAGTTGTAACAATCTTTTGTTTAATTATAGTTGGTGATTGGTAGTTTCCATCACCTGAGGTTTTTTATGCCGGAGATCAACTCTTGATCAAGGGCTTTTTCCTCGTATAAATCCTTGTGTTACTTGTTCATTTCGTTTGCAAGTTATCCATACATTTGTTCATTGATTCAAGCATCATACCTCACAACAAAAGATTTGTTTGTATTATCCTAGCTTGATTTTTGACCAAAACACTTTCCATCAGCAGGATTAATAGTATTTTGAAAAGCCTTCCTTAGTACCCAATCTCCAACTTGAAACCTTCTAGTCCTTAGATTCTTGTTATATGCTCTGGATATCCTCTGTTGATATGCTGCCATTCTCAACTTTGCCGCATCCCTTGTCTCATCAATAGTATCCAATTCTTGACATAGGGCTTCAGGATTCTTCTCAGGATCCCGGAGGTTGGATCTTGCTGTAGGTATCACCATCTCTGTCGGGATTACTGCCTCTGCTCCAAATACTAAGGAAAATGGGGTTTTCCCAGTAGCATTTTTCATAGTTGTTCTATCAGCCCATAGGACAAATGGTAGTTCTTCTGCCCATTTTCCTTTTTTGGCACCTAACCTCTTCTTTAAGTTGTTGACGATTATCTTGTTCGGGGATTCTGCTTGTCCATTTGCTTGAGGATGCACTGGTGTTGACATGACCATCTTAATTCCCCAACTTTTGCAAAAATCAGTAGTTCTTTTGCTGATGAACTGAGAGCCATTATCACAAATTATCTCAGCTGGTACCCCAAATTTTATCAGGATATTCCTCTTTATGAAGGATACCACTTCTTGATCTCTAACTTGGACAAAGGCTTCTGCTTCAACCCACTTGGAGAAATAATCAGTCATTGCCAGCATGAAGACCTTTCCTCCTGGAGCCTTTGGCAATTTTCCTACTATATCCATTCCCCACTTCATGAATGGCCAAGGGGAAACAATGGGGTACAGTGGTTTAGCAGGCTGATGTAATATATTACTATGTCTTTGACATGCATCACACCTTCGAGCATATTCTACAGCATCTTTCCTCATGGTTGGCCAATAATATCCTGTTCTTAATACTTTCGAGAATAACGACCTGCCCCCAGTATGGTTACCACAATCCCCTTCGTGTATATCCTGAAGCACTTCTTTGGTTTCAGGATCCTCCAAGCACCTCAGATATGGTCCTGCAAGAGATTTCTTATCCAAAACATTATGTATAAGATTGAATCGCGATACCTTCATTCTAAAGGCCTTAGGATTTTCATCTTTTGGGATGTGCCCTTCCTTGAGATATCTCATGATCGGAGCCGTCCAGGACTTTGGATCCTCCTCGGGATACTCATCATTAGGATCCTGAACACTTATTACCTCCTTATCCTTAGAATCCGTCGCAGGATACAGGACATGTAATATTGGTATTCGGGTTCCTTCCGGTATCCTGACTGATGACCCTAGATTTACCAACGCATCAGCTTCAGCATTATCTTCTCTGGGTACCTGTTCAAGTGTAAAAACATCGAAATATCCTGCTAATTTTTTAACAATTTCAAGATATTCATCTAACTTTTCA
Source organism: Helianthus tuberosus (assembly GCA_030545235.1). NCBI lineage: Eukaryota > Viridiplantae > Streptophyta > Magnoliopsida > Asterales > Asteraceae > Helianthus > Helianthus tuberosus. Next base: position 13,431 of record JARYGA010034467.1, on the reverse strand, counting down.
CCTTTTTACTGCATATTATCCATTGAAATGGTTAGTAATCAACAGGGAATCAACGAACACTTGTAAACTCTTGATATTCATACTCTTAGCTAATTCTAATCCTGCAATTAAAGCTTCATATTCTGCTTCATTATTAGTGGCAGGAAACTCACATCTAATAGCCTGGGGTAATATGTCCCCCTGTGGCGATTTTAGTAGTATACCCAAACCTACACCTCTTACATTAGATGCACCATCAGTATATAATGTCCAGGATTCTAAGTTTTCTCCTAGCTGTTGTATTTCTAGGTCTACTTTACTTTGAATATCACTACTGAAATCAGCCACAAAGTCAACTAAAGCCTGAGACTTTATGGCATTTCGAGGTTCATATACTAGATCATAGGCACTTAATTTCACTGACCATTTAGCCATCCTACCTGACATCTCGGATTTCCTAAGCACATTTTTAACAGGATAATTGGTTTTAACATGAATCCTATGTGTTTCGAAGTAATGTCTAAGCTTTGTTGATGCCATAACTAGAGCTAATATTAGTTTTTCTAAATGAGAATATCTAGTTTCAGCATCTAATAAACTTTTACTAACATAATAGACATGATACTGCTGACCTTCATGATCCTTTACAAGGACAGCACTTGCTGCATTCCCTGATACTGCAAGATACATGGATAATGGTTCACCATCCTCAAGCTTCATCAATAGAGGTGCGGTTGAAAGATACTGCTTCAGATCCTGCAAGACTGCTTCATGCTTCTCTCCCCATTCGAATTTTTTATTCTTCTTCAGGATATCATAAAACTCCTTGTACTTCTCCGAGGATCTTGAGATAAATCTGTTTAATGCCGCTACTCGCCCTGTTAACCTTTGAACATCTTTCATATTTGAAGGTGACTTGATATCCAAGATAGCTTTAATCTGCTCCGGGCTTGCCTCTATCCCTCTTTTCGTCACCATATATCCTAGAAACTTTCCTGCCCCCACTCCAAAATGGCATTTAGCAGGATTTAATTTCATGTTGTACTAGTCCAGGATATCAAATGCTCCCTTAATATCCTGGAGGTGATTGATGCGTGTGAAGTGTTATATATATTAGGTGTATATTTTAAGCCCCTTTAACACTTATTTTTAGCCAAGTTTTAAATTTATAAAACACGATATTTTACTAACACTAAACACACATATGGGCAAGTGCACCCATCGTGAGCGTAGTATAGCGTTGGTAAGATACCGAGGTCGTCCAAGGACACAAGAGCTTTTAATACCGGTTTATCCTCAACGTCTAATCAAAATAAAAAGTTTAGAAAAATGTTTTAAACTAAGAAAAATAAAAACTAACTAAAATGCTGAAAATAAAATAAAAGAAAAACAGATAGACAAGATGAATCACTTGGTTCCGACTCTTATCTAGTGTAACCTTTGATTATTTCTGCACTTTTGCACATAATTAAGAGATTATCTTAGTTATTGTAGTAGGCCCCTCTTTTGAAGGTGACGTTACCCTCACCCCAGTAGTTTGAGTCAGCAAGGATACAATCCTAAAAGGGTGGATTATTGGAAGATAATTAATTAAGTTATTAATGCAATATTATGGTAGGCCCCTCTTTTGGAGGTGACGTTACCCTCGACTAAGTAGTCTGAGTCAGCAGGGATACAGTCCTAAATAGCCGGGTTATAGTATTAATAGTAGTTAACTTATGAGGGGGTCAAAGAGTTTGGACCCCCGCCATCCAATACCGTGAAGTATTGAAGGAGGTCCTACTAAATTTGACCCAGGTCCATTGCAGGACCTCTAAACGCTGAACAATGGCAAGACCTTTACCAAACCGTTCCCTTAACCCCCGACCAGGTAGCCAACATACCTCCATATAGACCGTGGAGATATGAATGGTGAAAATCTTTTATTTTATATAGACAGTAAAATAATGCCAAGACACCACGGACAAACGATAAGGAAGATCACCTTCAACATAAGCAACTAGTTATTAAAGTCATTAATACGAAACCAAATAAAAAGTGTAAAAGAATAGAAATAAAAAGTACTACACTAGACACTTTGTCTTCACCAAGTGATGTAAGAGACTTAGGCAAACATGGCCTTGATTGTCAAGAACTCTTACGATCAATCTTGGATCCCGAGACGACTCAAACACTCTATGATGGACAATGGATGATGGTGGTGGATGATGGTGTTATGGTGGTGGTGGGTGGTGGGTGAAGTGTGAGAGAGGTGGTGTGCCAAGGGATGGTTTGAGCTTGAGCCAAACACTTCTATTTATAGGCTGAACAGAAGCTCGGGCACGGCCCTGTGTCCAGTGGGCACGGCCCCGTGTCCACATCCTCTCTTTCTTCATTAAATGCAGCTTTGTTTTGTTAGTTGACCACGCCCCCGTGTCCGCTGAGCACGACCCCGTGTGCTGAAGAATCTTTGTACTATGAAGATTTGCCTGGATTGTGCGAATCTTATAGTTGACCACGGCCCCGTGTCTGCTGAGCACGGCCCCGTGGTGGGCAATAGAAGCTTCTACCACTTTGTCTTTTCTGCTGACACTTGGGCACGCCCCCGTGCTGGCTGAGCACGGGGCGTGTTCAGGCCTCTGATCTCTTGTTTTGCTTGGGAAGATGTTGTAGTGGGGTCGGGCATGCCATGTCTTGTTCCTTTTCTTGTATTTATGTTAGATTTTGATGTCTTTTTGCTTCTTTTGTTAATTTGAGCTCATTTAATCCTGAAAATACAAAAGGAAGACAAAAGCATACTTTTTCCAACATTAGTACTAAAAAAGGGTTAGTTTTATGCCTCATTTGATGAAATTTATATGTTACATTTTGAACACATCAAATACCCCCACACTTGAATCTTTGCTTGTCCTCAAGCAAAACTCTTTAATATGTGGCTATTTACACTCCCAAATGGAATGGGTAGAAAAGAAGGTTTTGGGCTTGTCATAGAGTGTCGGGATTTCCAAGATTCTTTATTTAGTTTTATTTTTATTTATTTACAATCCTATTCGTCATGATTTATTAAAAACTTTTCATAAGATAAATTACTTTTTAGGGCATAACATGCCTTTGTAAAATTCTGTTTATATACAAGTTCACATACCTCACGGGGATCACTCAACACTCGGCCGAAAATGTATTTTTGTGGATCACTCGAGAGCGGCATGGAACTTACTCCTACCATAGGCTTGCCAAGCAATCAATCCTCCTCCTTTTTAACTTATATACCTTTGTAAATATCAAGAGGAGTTTGTGGGTTAAGGGTTAGGCTAGGGTTAAAGGTAGGTGGTTGGGTTGGTGGTTAGTGGTTAGTAGAAAAAAAAAGGCGAAAAGCGTAACAAGTTTCGGTTTTCGTAAGACTTTTTATTTTTGTAATTTTTCTTTTGATGAAGCTATTTATTCAAACAAAGTTATTTTTGATGAACTTGTTTGTTTATTTTCTTTTGCTTCATCATCAACAAAATAATTTTTTTTTTGAAAAGTCATATGAAGAACCGAACTTGTTACTAAAACAAAGGGGTAAAAAATGAAAAAGGTTTTGGTGGGTAAAAAGGGTGTTTGGTTTGGGTTATGAAATGAAAAGGTTTAGGCTCAAATGGGCTAACTAGGGGGATTTTGGGTAGGTGGTAAAAAAAAAAGAAAAATAATGGTGTAGAAATAAAAAGGGTTAGTCCTAATGCCTCCATCATTTACTTACTCGGGTTTAAGTTGGTAAGGACCGGGAATGTATCGTCATGGCAAGTTCTAGAGTCGTAAGAACCAAGCGGCTATTCACACAAGAAACGAAAAATGAGGAGTTAGTTCTAATGATATGTAATTGTATGCTCAATAAAGGCTCAAAACTCACTTTTGTGGGAATGGGTTTTTATGTGATCAAGTATATATAATTAAATTTTAACTAAGCTTGTCATGCCTTTTCATAATTTTCTTATGTTGGTTCTTTTTATCACGACGCTATCGGTTGTAAATCCGTAAAAATATAACCTTTTTAAGAACTTGAATTTCCCGAGTTAAACCTAGACAAGTAAAAAAAATTGAAAATTTTCGAAAAAATTTGGGGTGATTAGCGGTTCCAATAGAGTTTTGTGTAAGGCTTGTATTTAGGACTTGCAAGATTCAAGGTTTTAGCATCCCCCCCCCCCACACTTAAATTACACATTGTCCTCAATGTGTCCCAAAAATAAGTTTTTAGGTTGATTGAATGTGTAAAAAGGTGTAAAACGCAAAAAAAAATTTGTTACTGAGCGCTGAACACGGCCCCGTGTGATCCGGGCACGGCCCCGTGTTCAAGTGCCAGTAACAAAATTAAAAAGAGAAACAGAAGTCTGGACACGGGGGCGTGTTGGGTGAACACGGCCCATGTCCAGTTACCTGAACAGGGTCTTTTTCTGCAGACAGTGCAGCACGGAGCCGTGTTGGGTGGACACGGCCCGTGCCGAGCTTACTGTAAATGAAGAAATTTGTCGGACGGTTCTGTTTTCCTGTATGGAGTGCTGGCTCAAGTTTCCCTTGCATCCTTTGCCATCTCCAGTGTGTTTTATTCATTTCAACACCATCCAAGACACCAAATTAACTAAAACCATCATTCATTAATCATAGAGAGAATTACATAATAGTCCTAAAAATTAAAATACTAGCTAGTTAGGTCAAAGAAACACAAGAAATCCAAGAAGTTTCTAGCCTACTTATTTATTATACTAGCAAAATTTCTGAAAAGATAAATCTCTCAGTTAAAAGTGGCTTGATAACTTCTTCCTACGGGTATGGGTTCCTCATACATCGGCGAGCCACTCTTCGATCTCCCTGGGGAGAAGAAAAGCGGGCTCATGAGCATCGAGTTGTGGAGGTGCAACTTCCACCGGAATTTCTTGGAGTTCTTCAAGAGGAGGTTCTACCGGAATGTCATCCCAACCGGTAGGATTTTGAATTCCAAGTAGGAGGTTCCAATCCTCTTGAGGGAGGATTGGTTCCATAGGAGGTGTTACCAGAATGTTTAACCTCTGGTGCAAGAGGTTTATTTCCCGGAAACTGTTTTCCAACCCCACCGAGATATAGTTTATACAGTCAATGAGGACCTCCTCCACTGAAGTCATCTCGTCGAGTGCTTCACGTAGCGCCATTACGTATCTTACGAGAGTTGCTTCAATCGATGGCCTCCTTTCCCGTCGGCTGTTCCTTGAGTGCGCAGAAGAGGTTCCGCTGTTTTGGCTAGACATTCTACGAAAACAAACCAAAAACAGTTCGTTTTAATGAAACAGTACTGCGGGCACGGCCCCGTGCTCAATGAGCACGGCCCCGTGTTCAACTTTCTGCAGATTTTTAGAACAAGGAATCTTGGGGTTTCAAATTATTTTTCTTAACTTATGAAGCTTTTTGAGCAGAAATAACTTGAAACAATGTTATGTAACTTATTTTTAACAAGATTCCTTGAACAAAAATTCAATAAACATCACAACAAAGCTTGAAATCAAGCTTTAATGGAGTTCTTGGTGCAAGAAAGATGAAGAAGAAGGCAATGGATAAAGGAGGAAAGGACAAGATGCTTGTAGGAAGCTTCTTTTAGAACATACCTAGGATGGTAAGTCAGAAAATCCCTCCAAATCTCTGTCCCTGGATGGTCCAAATGTGCAGGGTTCTTGGCTGCATTTATAGAAAACGACAGCGAGCTGGACACGGCCTCGTGTCGGCTGGACACGGCCCCGTGTGCAGGCAAGATCCTGACACATTTTGTCCGTATTCTGACAAAAGTCAGAAGGGAATCTTTTGGTGGACACGGGGGCGTGTTGACCTGGGCACGGCCCCGTGTCGGAAAACTGTTTTATGAAGTGCGTCTATTTTTAAGGAAATTTTCCGGATCGGACGGTTCCTTACTGGATGGAACAACCCCAAAGTGCCTAAGATACCTTAATTGATCTAGATTAAGACGAGAACGCAAGAGGTTGTAGGTGAGGGTGATTCCTAAGCTGTATGTAGATGGACAAGTCCAACCCTTTTCCGGGCTCTCGTTAAAGAAGGTGTATGTCGAATCGCTCAGGTCTATGTATGCATCAAACGAAGTTGATGGGGAGTCCTTCACGGCACAATCGACACAGGGACGAGTATCGCTCAAGTCCTCACTAGAGTTAGAGGTATCATTGGAAACAATGAAGTTGTTTGAATGCGGTTCCAACCTCTCTTCTTGGTTATTGTCTTGGAAAAGATTATTGAAATCTTCCCTAAGTTCTTTTAACCAATTAAAAATTAGATCTTCTAGTTGAAATAATTCATCGAGAAGCATTTCTCCTAGAATATCCGGTTGGGCGCATTCGAGGGAGCGATAGGGATTATTTTTACTTTCGCCCCTCTTAAGGATACTAGGGAATGATGGGTCTATATAGTGGGGTTTATAATTTAGAAAAAAACATTCTAATTCTTTATGGTTACCACCACATAATTGACACCACATAGTACCATAAGAGTGCCGAAAGTAAAAAGTATCAGTATCACTCATGTTTGTGTCAGAAATTACCAACCGTCGGGATCTTACGGTTCTGTTTTCAGTAACTGAAACTTGGGCACGGGGGCGTGTTGAGTGGCCACGGCCCCGTGTTCAGCTTACTGTCTGACTTAAAACAGGATTGCCAGTTCCAATGATTGGGCACGGGGCGTGTTCAGCGGGCACGGCCCGTGCTGAGTTCTGCAGAAGCTGAAAAATCTAAAAAAAAAAATCCAAAAAAAATGAAAAACAAGAAAAACGATTAGGCCGTTGATTCCTAACTTTCTTAAAATCCTTGTGTCCCCGGCAGCGGCGCCAAAAACTTGATGCGTGTGAAGTGTTATATATATTAGGTGTATATTTTAAGCCCCTTTAACACTTATTTTTAGCCAAGTTTTAAATTTATAAAACACGATATTTTACTAACACTAAACACACATATGGGCAAGTGCACCCATCGTGAGCGTAGTATAGCGTGGGTAAGATACCGAGGTCGTCCAAGGACACAAGAGCTTTTAATACCGGTTTATCCTCAACGTCTAATCAAAATAAAAAGTTTAGAAAAATGTTTTAAACTAAGAAAAATAAAAACTAACTAAAATGCTGAAAATAAAATAAAAGAAAAACAGATAGACAAGATGAATCACTTGGTTCCGACTCGTATCTAGTGTAACCTTTGATTATTTCCGTACTTTTGCACATAATTAAGAGATTATCTTAGTTATTGTAGTAGGCCCCTCTTTTGAAGGTGACGTCACCCTCACCCCAGTAGTTTGAGTCAGCAAGGATACAATCCTAAAAGGGTGGATTATTGGAAGATAATTAATTAAGTTATTAATGCAATATTATGGTAGGCCCCTCTTTTGGAGGTGACGTTACCCTCGACTAAGTAGTCTGAGTCAGTAGGGATACAGTCCTAAATAGCCGGGTTATAGTATTAATAGTAGTTAACTTATGAGGGGGTCAAAGAGTTTGGACCCCCGCCATCCAATACCGTGAAGTATTGAAGGAGGTCCTACTAAATTTGACCCAGGTCCATTGCAGGACCTCTAAACGCTGAACAATGGCAAGACCTTTACCAAACCGTTCCCTTAACCCCCGACCAGGTAGCCAATATACCTCCATATAGACCGTCGAGATATGAATGGTGAAAATCTTTTCTTTTATATAGACAGTAAAATAATGCCAAGACACCACGGACAAACGATAAGGAAAGATCACCTTCAACATAAGCAACTAGTTATTAAAGTCATTAATACGAAACCAAATAAAAAGTGCAAAAGATTAGAAATAAAAAGTACTACACTAGACACTTTGTCTTCACCAAGTGATGTAAGAGACTTAGGCAAACATGGCCTTGATTGTCAAGAACTCTTACGATCAATCTTGGATCCCGAGACGACTCACACACTCTATGATGGACAATGGATGATGGTGGTGGATGATGGTGTTATGGTGGTGGTGGGTGGTGGGTGAAGTGTGAGAGAGGTGGTGTGCCAAGGGATGGTTTGAGCTTGAGCCAAGCACTTCTATTTATAGGCTGAACAGAAGCTCGGGCACGGCCCCGTGTCCAGTGGGCACGGCCCCGTGTCCACATCCTCTCTTTCTTCATTAAATGCAGCTTTGTCTTATTAGTTGACCACGCCCCCGTGTCCGCTGAGCACGACCCCGTGTGCTGAAGAATCTTTGTACTATGAAGATTTGCCTGGATTGTGCGAATCTTATAGTTGACCACGACCCTGTGTCCGCTGAGCACGGCCCCGTGGTGGGCAATAGAAGCACGGGGCGTGTTCAGGCCTCTGATCTCTTGTTTTGCTTGGGAAGATGCTGTAGTGCGGTCGGGCATGCCATGTCTTGTTCCTTTTCTTGTATTTATGTTAGATTTTGATGTCTTTTTGCTTCTTTTGTTAATTTGAGCTCATTTAATCCTGAAAATACAAAAGGAAGACAAAAGCATACTTTTTCCAACATTAGTACTAAAAAAGGGTTAGTTTTATGCCTCATTTGATGAAATTTATATGTTACATTTTGAACACCTCAGTGATCCTCAGCCTTCTTGGATTTTACTACCATATCATCGATGTACACCTCCATGGTGTCCCCCAGTTTGTCTTTAAACATCATGTTTACCAATCTCTGGTATGTTGCACCTGCATTTTTCAAACCAAAAGGCACAGCAGTATAACAATAAATACCTGTTGGTGTCATGAAGGCAGTATCCTCCTGATCCGAGGGTTCCATCTGGATCTGTTAGAATCCTGAGGAGGCATCCATGAAAGTTAGCATCTCGTGGCCAACAGTAGCATCCACCATTGAATCGATATGAGGTAGAGGAAACGGGCCTTTGGGACAAGCTTTGTTCAAGTCCGTATAATCTACACAGACTCTCCATTTCTCGTTTTTCTTTTGCACCATAACTACATTCGCCAGCCATTTAGGAAATTTCACTTCCCTAATCATCTTGCATTTTAGTAGTCTTTCAACTTCCTCCTGAATGATAGTGTTCCACTCTGGAGCAGATTTTCTTCGTTTCTGTTGTACAGGCTTGAAAGACCTATCAATTCCGAGCTTGTGAGTTATAATATCCTTGGAAATTCCTGTCATATCCTCGTGTTTCCACGCGAATGTTGACATCCTGCATTTCAAAAAGTTAGTCAATTGGTCTTCAATATCCTTAGGGATATTGGTTCCCACGAGCACCGAGATATCCGGATTATCCTGATCCAGGATAATTTTCTTCACATCCTACTCTGAAGCCTCCATGATATCCTGGCCTCGCATCTTTAATTGCTATGTTGTACTAGGTTTTGTTGAGGATTTCATTGAAGAAGAATAACACTCCTTTGCTTCCTGTTGATCACTTTCCACCTTGACAACTCCCCAAGGGGTAGGGATCTTGATGCATTGATGGTAGGTTGACGGAACAGCTTTCATATCATGGATCCATGGCCTACCTAATATAATATTATAGCAGGATAAAGAGTCCATGACACAAAAGCGCTGCATTGAGTTGACCCCTTGAATATACACGAGTAACTTTATCTCTCCTACGGTATTCCTAGCTTCTCCACTGAAACCAACGAGCACAGTGGACTTCGAAGTAATATCCATCGGGGATACATTCATCCTCTTCAACGTTTCCAGCTGAATTATGTTGACTGAGCTGCCATTATCCACTAATATCCTGTGCACAAAATGGTTAGCAACATATAACGTTATTACTAAAGCATCATGATGAGGATCCTGGACAGTATCCCTGTCATCATTATCGAACGTGATCACTTTGTCAGTCGTGAGGGTTGACATCCTGGTTGGCTTATCTCGCCTCTCTGCTTTGGCTTCCTTCGCGTGTCTTTTTTCCGCAGAATATGATGTGCCGCAGATGTCGGATCCTCCTGAAATAAAGTTAATTATTTTTGCATCCGCAGGAGGTGATGCCGCTCGTTCAGGATCCTGAGCTTTATTCTTCTTTCATCCCAGGAGATCCTTCAGATATCCCTTGCTCAAAATATAGCTTATTTCTTTCCTTAGAACAATACAATCCTCGGTAACATGTCCGAAATCCTTGTGGAAGGCACACCATTTGGACTTATCCTTCCAATCAGCTTTTTGTTGATTTTTCCGGGGCCATCTTGCTTTATCCCCTAAACCCTTCATAGCATACATCAGTTCAGGTATGTTAACAGAAAAACAATATTCAGACAACTCAGGATACTCCTCAGGATCCTCATCTTCAACAGCATTCACTTTTTTGCCGTCATTTCTGCCATACGGCTTAGAGCGATATGGTTTATACGAGGATTCTGATTTCCTATTGGTTAACTCATAGGTTGTGGACTAATTCATCCTCTCTTGCATTTTTTTGTCATCCTCCAGCCGAATGTATCTTAGAGCCCTGTTACGAGCTTCGTCCAGATTCCTGCAGGGATTCATTACAAGATCCTGGTAAAATTGAGAATCTTTTTATAATCCCATCTTGAAAGCCTGCACAGCTGTTGCAACATCAAGATGTGGGATATCCAAGGATTCCTGACTAAACTTGTTCACATAATGTCCTTGAGTTATCCTGTAAAGATCACTGGTTAGTTTCTAAAAACTCCGGCTGCAAGAAAATTGACTATTAAATAAATTAACTAAATGAGCAAATAAAGTAATTGATTGAGGAGAAACGTTTAAGAGCCATTTTAAGGCTGATCCTGTTAAGGTAGAACCAAAACCCTTGCACAGGCATGCTACTTTGAGATCTGGAGGGATAGGGTTGATTTCCATGCTTTCCCTATACTGGGCAATATGCTCCTCAGGATCCGTAGTTTCGTCATAGAGTTTCATGTTGGGGGTTTGAAATCTTTTTGGGATTTCAGCATCACAAATAGGATATGTAAACCATGATATCCTGTGGCTGTCCTGGGACACTTCTGGAATTGGCTGGACCACCCCAGGCACACTGGATATCATGTCTTTCAGTTTTTGAAGCTCCCTGGAAAATGCTGATGTCATGCCTGCATCCTGCAAAGATCCAACACCATTAGTAGCAAGAGTATTATTATTATTAGATACATTACCAGTCTGGGGATTCTGGCCATATCCTGAAGCATATCCTGAGCTTCTCACAGTTGATACTCTTACTGAAGAGGGTATCTCAGGAGTATGATTCTGGGAATGGCTAGGCACAATATTCCCCCGGTTATCCTCAGTATAAACTGCAGAACTGAAGTTCAAAGCCCTGGGTTGCAAGGGAGTGACAGTATCTTCAGCAGGCCTACTTGGGCCGGATTTCAAGAGTTGTATCTCTCTCATCAGCATCTGATTAGTTTCCTGCTGCTGCCTCATCTGTTGCTGTACACTACCAAACAAATTTAGAATTTCTTCGTTAGAAGGCAAAACAGGACCAGATCCCTAGATATTGCGAGCGGGGATAACATCCCGAGCCACACGACTTTCAGTTCCCTGTGAAGAGGCTTGCATTCTAGGAGGAGGTGGTGGAAGCACCGAACCAATTGTTGCAGAGGTTGTAGCAGACACGGTGGAAGAGCTCATGTTTGATCTCGAGGCCATTGAAAATAGTGTAGCAAAAGTTTTGAAAATAGAAAACCAAGTAATGATTTTGCAAAAGCTTTTAGTAGAAATAGCACCACTTGCCCCACGGTGGGTGCCAAATTGTTTTGGTCAAAAATTACCTAAGCAATTAAGTGATCAAATTAGTTAAGTGAGGTAGTGTGCTAAGAATGTGTATCAAAAATATGCTGGTCAAGTTGCTTGTAGAAACAGTTTTCAGGATACGGCTCAGGATATCGAGCTGTATCTACGATCAAACAATGAGCAAAAAAGTAAAGGGTGACATGAGATATACGAGGAAAACCCTTGACCAATCTAGATCTCCGGCATAAAACCTTGGGAGCTGACAATCGTCGGCTGCCTTGTTCTTCTTATTGCTTGAATAACCAGGATACAGTGCAGGATAATGCTCAGATCGCTATTAAGTGGTACAATGATTGTAAGTGATGAGTGTTAGTGCGTGATTGCTGCTAGAAAAGAGAATAAATGAGTAGGTGAACTCGAGACTGTGTGTCCTATGGATCTGGCATCCCCTTTATATAGTTTCTAAGTTTAACTAACTATGCTAAAAATCCGGGATATTATGCTAAAAATCCGGGATACTTGGAATATGCCCTTTTGAACGTTAGGGGGCTGTTTAAACTCGTTCTCCACATGCATATTAACTGTAAATCCGGGATTTAAGCTTCCATAACCGTTACAACATTAATATCTTTGACCAGCATCCGTAACTCCCATAAAACACGCCATTCTTCAATGTTGACCGTTACAAGAGCTATTCTTCCGCCATCAACGTCCTTATCCTAACCAATTTGTGCGGGTCTTCAGGATGACTTGGTCCTCATAAACGTTAGTCCCTTGTAACCAACGTTTATAAGCAAATTGTTAGTAATAGTCAGGATACTGCCTCAGGATCTTACAAATATCCTGTTAAGGTATCCTGATCGTAATCAACTATCATAAAATCAAGATATAGTGTCAGGATATTGTAGGATCATTGTGCGACCTGAATGAGTCGTTCAGAAGAGTTTGTATCCAAATCAAAGGCGGAATTCAGAGAAACGGACTTGTTTACAGCTTGATTCAATTTAAATGTCTCTATTATTGAAATAACAGTGATTTACAACCTGGAGACAATTCGGCAACACTTCGTTACCGAATCAGAAAAGTTACAAATGACAACATCAAGGCAGGTATATATAGGGTTGTAATTTCGCATGGAATTACCAAAGGTAATTTCGTGCGAAATACCAAGTGGTAATTTCGTATGAAATAACCTTTGGCTATTTCATGCGAAATTAACTTTTTACACTTAAATCATAATTTTCTCGAACAACGAGCCCTGAACTATCATTCTAAATACAATACTTGATGCAAGACGTATTGCACTAACAGACTCCCCCTTGGATGTTGACGAAGTCTTTAGTGTCTAATCTTCAGCATGACACATCTTCAGTCTTGATCAATCTCCAAACTCTTTCCGAATTGTCTAACATTGTAAGCATCCATCAATCTTTCTTCAGGCTCCCCCTTTCGTTAAGCTTCCATGCTTTTGGGATCGATACCTGGCTTTCCAGTTACAAACTCCCCTTTGCTTCGAGCTTGTCTTCAGACTCCCCCTTAGACTTAGCTGTCGAGATCGTAGTCTGGAATCACATCTGCAACACTCAAACATTTATAAGTAACAGACATTTTGAACATTCAATTTTCCAGAAATTGTAGTCTGGCTCTTTTCAACTTTCTAAACCACTCCCCCTATCAACAATCTTTATAGATTTGGCAGCGTTAAGAATCCAACATCGAACACTGGCTCTATGATAACAGATTTTAATAATCTAAGCATCCAAATCCCTTACAGTTAATCATCCAAGTCCAACTTAATGACCTTGGAGATATCACAA